>JASDQU010711782.1:14812-25827 GCA_032191745.1 Picea mariana
TTTTGTATTAGTTTAAGAGATCTCTTGGCATTATATTGGCTATCTATATTAAGGAAGTTTTGCTGGGTTTTCTTTCCCTAGAGGGTTTCCCAGGATAAATGCTGTGTCTCTTGTGATTGTGTATTTCTCAGTGATCTTGGATTATGCTATTGTTATCTAAAGAAATGCAAACAACTATAATAATGGCTTAAACATTAAAATTAGCGTGAGAAAGATGAATAGAAAGAGGAAAAGAAAGCACACTTAAAAGATCAAAGTTAATCACAATAAGCAGCTAAGAACTACTAATCAATGCACAAAGTAAGATCACAATACCGAAAAGAAATGAAAGCTTGATACAAGCACAACACTTCTTTATTAATGGCTTGCCAAAGGGCTGATTGCACCATAGAAGACAAGCACAAGAACCGATACAATGGTTATCTTCGCACAAAGAACTAGAAGTTAGAAACGAGAGAGAGAGAGAGAGAGAGAGAGAGAGAGAGAGAGAGAGAGAGAGAGAGAGAGAGAGTATATGCCGTTGTTGCAAAAATCCGCCGACCAATAACAATGAGGAGGAGCCTCAATATATAGGAGAAAGGGCGCATCCATAAAATCAATAATAAAGGGCGCATAAGTGTAATAATAGGTGAGTAAGGCGTTTGGGCTAAGTAAAGGTTGGCACATGACGACTTATGTGCATGAGTGAATGCATGAATAATAATGCGCATGGGAGGATAAAATAGGATGGAGGATGCGCATGTGTGAGGTTTAGAAGTAGAAAGGAGGAGTTACTTAGTGTAAATATGGAAGAAAAAAGGAAGGGAGGCGCATGAATGAATACATGCGCTAGGAATTAGGGAGATGAAACTCATGTGTGGGGGAGGAGGGGGAGAAATGTGCACGTGTGGGAGATAAAAGGAGATATGCGCATGGATTTAAGGAGATAAGGGAATTAGCGCTAAGAAATAGGGAGAAATAAAAGGAGGCGCATTAATTAATGAATGTGCTAGATAATGGGAAATAAGGAGGAGAATAGGGATAAGGCGCATGAATAGGAAATAATAAGGTGGGTGTTAGGAAAGGAAAGGATTAGTGCGCTAGAAAATAGGAAGAAAGGGAGGCACATTAATGCTTAAAAATAGGAAAAATGGAGACTCATTAGGACAATGTGCTAGAAATTAGGAAAAATGGAGGCTCATTTAATATAATGTGCTAGGAAATAGTGAGAGAAAAAGGTGGAGGTTAGAAAATAGGAAAAATGGAGGCTCATTTAAGAGAATGTCCTAGAAAATAGGGAAAATGGAGGCACATTGATGCTGGAAAATAGGAAAAGAAGTGCATTAAATGAGACTTAGGGAATATGCGTAAGGAATAGGAAGCATGTGTATGAAAGGGAAAGTTTATTTTTAAACATGTAAATTTATCAAATGTACCGACTCACCCACACGCCGGCTTAATTGATAATTAATTGCCTTATTTCTTGAAAAGTGTGCCCCCTCTAATAATTAGGCCATCCAAGTGCTACATATCCCACTTTCATACTGCCATTTGTTGGAATTTGACTCTGCCACTTGTCACCTTACGAGGCGACCACATCTGCTATAAATAGTAACTGCCAAAAATAAGAGTGTTACCCTCTCACGGGTAACATACTTTGGATACCCTCACAACGATATCATGTAATTGTTTGCATGAGATATCATGCATCTTTTCTCAGATCCAGATCGGTCCTTTCATTCTCCTATTTAGACATGATGACTGCTCAATGAACCATGATGTGCTTCTAGCAAATGCTCATATATCAATGCACCTTGATGCTCCAAGTTACTCCATAGATACTCCATGTGTAATACTCACCTAGGCATGATGATATAACCTTCTGGCATGTTGTGAAGTTGTGGTTACTTTGCGACTGTTGATTAGAATGTCATAACATACAAAATCTTATCACTTGCGTCGTATTACCCTGAGAAACATCTTATTTGTTAGAAGTGTGTCCACCTTAAGATTACTAATACCACTAGGCATTCAAATTGGATAGTGCATTCCATATCCTAACCATATATAAGCATTTCCCATCTCCCTAAGTATCATTCATCTCCATCCACATTAAAAAAATGGCATCCCGTCATGTATGTTTTCTCAAAGGTCAAAAGAAAAAGTGAAAGGTGAAGGCCTAAATCAAATAAATCCATAAAAGCTAAAGAGGTGAAGAGGAAAACAAACAAAGTACAACTACTTCACTATGGTCCCCCCCTTTCAAAATCCTAAGAGAAAAATGCTTATCTAAAGAAAAAAGGACTTAGAAAAAATTGTTAAAAGAAAAGAAAAGAAAGGGGAAGTGTGTGTAGACCAAAGTAGTAAGTTCCTCAAGAAGGCCACTGTAAAAAAAAGAAGTGCTTGACATAAAGTTGGAGACACAGAGATTGAATTATGCATGTCTACAACTTTGAGGAGCATCGCATGATCATTCTCCTTTCCCTTTCCATTATTAATTGCCCATCTCTTACTTGAAAACTTAGGAAGTGTGGGTTTTCCCTTGGAATGGACTCATTCAATACAATGAATAATGTTTCCCTAGGTAAAACTTAGGCAAGTGTCAAAATTATTTTAACTGTTATGCTTACTAGGAAATTGTCACTTGGAAACTACAAATTAATGATGTCCTAGGGGGCTAAACCCATCATCTTAGGTAATTATTACACATGAGAGTATTATTTGATCCGTGGAGCCCCCTTTTCCTATTTGAGCTCATGCCTAATTCACAACTTAAGTCAAAGGGCGAATTTTGATTTGGTGCATGATTTTTTCCATCAAAAAAGTAGCATGTTGGGTTTTTTTGTCTACTTTGGCCCTTTACCAAAGGGTGTGCACTATGAAGAGCGGAAAAATCACATTTCTATTTATAAAAGCACATCTAAATAAACATTTTGCCCATGGTTTTGATTCTACCCATGGAATTATTTTTGTTACCATAGTTTTGTAAAGAGGTTTCATGCCTCCTCTTCATTTATAAAAGAAGAGGACCTCTCATTTGTAAACCGGTGGAAATTTATTGGAGACTAAAGGAAGAATATTTTGCTGAAGCTCTTGTCTATTATTTCTTGGGTTCTTTATTTGCTTGAATGGAGGGTGGCTTAGATGTTTTATGCTGAAGCAGAAGCGGTGCATGTTAGAGAATATGCTGGAGAGTTAGGAGGTAACTCTAGTCCTCCGCCTATTTTTTCTTTGTTACTTTAGATATATTTGAAAGGAAGATCCTATGGTTTTATTTTATTATATCTAAATTTTCATTGAATACTAGCGTGTTCTAGGTTGTTTGCCAAGTATTGATTCAACCCCCTTTAGTGGAATCCCTAACTACCCCGGATCTGGTGCTTTTTCCTCAGCTTATGGTGAGGGAAGACACCGACATACTATAAATCAGTAACCCTAGATCTAGTTGACCCCATAGCTCAATGGCAGGCTCTTTTTCCTCATGAAAATTTTCCAATAAAGAAATCCGTAAATTCTTTCCCGTCAAATTTTAATCCTTTTTTGAGCTATAATGATCCATCTTTCACTTAAATTTTCTCATGCTAATATGTTCTTCAAGAATATTTTGCAAGGTTGGCGTTGACTGGATTTAGATTTGGTTTTGTGTGGTTCATTTTTATAAGATCTGACCTTAGCACAATATATTAAACTTCATTGGTCAATTTTCTGTACTCGTCATTTACATTAGTAGACCTAAGGGTTTGAACTTTGAAGTTATTTATGATTGAATTGTCTTTTATTAAGTTTCAAACCTGGTTATCATTCAGTTATAGAACCAATACTTTGACAAATTTGTTATCATAGTTCAACTCTGCATGGGGTTTCAATAAAACTAAATTCACATATCTTTGCACCAACAATTCAAAGGAATCGTGTCAATGGGCTTTGTAATCACCCTGCATAATAAACCCTCGATTTTGTACGTACCCCAATCGATATATCAAAGGGGCGCAGGACCACAAGGTTCCTTGTTGAAATATCCTCGATCTTCATCAAATCCCTGAGCTATAACACGACCCGACTTGCATTTGATCAGACGTCTTTGCCACTAAACTGAGAACTTAGAACTTTCTCGACCTGTAAACACCCTCGATCACAGTTCGGATTTCCATTTTACTCATAAAGAGGTCACAGGGTTTTGTTTTCCTCCTTGATTGCTCAGATGCCATCGATCGACATTTCCCATGCAAATAAATCCTGAGCTAAATCGTGATCCGAACCCCTCTCAATCTGATACCCTCACCGAGACCACAATCCTTTTCTGTCATGACCCCATTTGCCCTCTATCTTGATGATCGTTGCTCTAAAAAAAACCATGACTCTTTCTTCGACCTTCTAGCTACTCATTCACCTGTGTTGGAAGAAATCGCGGCCTGCAAACAATCAAATTTCTCTGCATTGAGTTTGTGGTTTGCATGTGGATTTCATGTCTTGTAATGTTTAAATTTCTTATAATCTGATCATTTTAACAAAGTTTTAATATCTCATGTTTACTTCCAAATTAAACCAAAATTGATGTTAATGTTTTAATTTCATGATATGTGAAACTTTGAGGGCAGGTTTAATTAAGTCGATTTTAATGGTTTAAACTTTAAATTTTATGACATGTGAGTACATCGAAATCTAAAATAAAAAAAAAATCACTTTTATATTTTTCCATGGGTGATAATCGACTTGGATGTTTAAACACTATGACAATTGGCATTAATAATATGAGTTTATAAGAGTATACTTACTCTTTCTTTGGATAGATAGTTCGATGGGTTTTATATTGACTTTTTACCTTGCATTTTATTAATGAAGTATGATTTTTTACATCTCAAGTGGTGCAAAAAATAATTAATGAATTGCAAGTGGAAAGTTGAATGTAACTTGGGCATTTAATGAATGATGTGTGATTGCATGATTTTTGGAAGGTGATCTTGGTGTATTACATTTTGGTAAATTCCATTCTAATTCTTTCATTATATATTTCATTATTTTTGATGGACCAAAACTTTACCTTGAGAACTTTATAATTTGTGTCATGCAGAACAACTAATAATTGCAAGTAGTGTGCATTGGATATCGAAGCTCAAAATTTTATAATGGATGGACAAAATGGAAATATATGTAGAGTTTTGGGTACCTTGGAAATTGGTCCCCTTGAGTTATTGATTGCCTAACTCAAAGGGCGAAATATTTGATCCTCACCACTTTACTTTATGTTAGAAAGTCAAAGTGACTTTATTTCACTTAAGTCAAGTGACTTTTATAACATAAAGTAACTTAGGAGACTTAAGTCATTTTTCAGATTTAATCTCAACCATTGATTTGAGGTTTGGCCTAAGATCTAATCTTGGCCATTGGTTTTCTAGGTTAGCCTAACGATGAGGGTAAAGGATGCTAAAGGGAAAATTAAGCATTCACTTGGAGGCTAGACTGAAAGAGGAGAGGAGAAGAGAAGCTATTGTGGAGAAGGGGGCGCACCAAAGGGAGGGGCGCACCATTGTTGAGGAGAAGCAAGGATGAGAGGGTGCACCATGGAAGCTTGAGTGAGGGCACATTTGCTTGTGAGAGGGTGCACCAAGCCTTGAGGAGGGGCACATTTCTGAGAGGGCGCAACTTGCTTTGAGGAGTTGCGCACAAGAGATGGGGCACATTCATGTTTTGGTAGTGGCACACTTGTGAAGGGTGCTATCCAAGACAAAGAGAGGGGCACAAACTTTATCTCAAGCGGCAAGGAAACTAAGGGGCACAAGTACTAGCTAGCAGGCACAATCTCAAAGAGGGGGCGCAAGTCATCTAGCAGGCACAAGTTTCAAGGAACTCCAAAGCAAGATTGAGGGTGCATTTGCTTGTGAGAGGGCGCACCAAGCCTTGAGGAGGGGCACATTTGTGAGAGAGCGCAACTTGCTTTGAGGAGGTGCACAAAAGAGATGGGGCACATTCATGTTTTGGTAGTGGCGCACTTGTGAAGGGTGCTATCCAAGACAAAGAGAGGGGTGCAGAATTTATCTCAAGAGGCAAGGAAGCTAAGGGGCGTAGGTACTAGCTACCAGGCACAATCTCCAAGAGGGGGCGCAATTCATCTAGTAGGCACAAGTTTCAAGGAACTCCAAAGCAAGCTTGAGAAGAGCTTACTATTGTATAAGATTGCATTGTTTCACTTCCTCATTGTAACATTTGCTTGAGATCTCCATAATACATCTACTCTCTTACTGGTTTTTCCCATGGGTTTTTTTCTAGGGTCATGTTGACCAAAAATTCTTGTGTAAAGATCTTGTGGTTTGCATTCTTTTATTTCAGCAAGTAGGTGTAAAGATCCTAGAGGGTATTTACTATTTTTGTGGAGTTTTATATGTGCTAATTTGGACAGCAAAAACCTCCTAATTATATTCTTAAAACAACATCTACAAAGGGGCTGTAAATCACTTCCTAAGGGGCAGATTCAGTGGGCAGAAATGTCAGACTTGTTGGCTGTCATAAATAGCAAGAAAAACAGTTTGAAAAACCTTGTACTTAATGCTCAACAAGAGGTCAAAGGCATGCCTTTTGGGCAGCCTATAGGAACCTCAAAATTCTTCAATACATTGGTGTGAAAGTTATATTTGAGCACTTCATTTTTTTATGTAAGCAAATGATGACGTTATCACAATTCTGGGCAAGACCCTTAGTAATCTAGGCTAGAAGATGTGAGCCCGACGTCTATAAATAACGACAGGGTGCTGTCGCTTGGCATTTAAAACTGTGGTTTGGGATCAATACATGCATGGATACATTGTGATTTCAGAGGGCTATTTAGAGATTGCATCTGCCCCTGTTGGAAGTCTGTGTAACCCTTGTTGGTACCCACTCGATTATTATTGCATTAGACAACACTTGAACCCAATGTTTCACTTCCACGTACATTCACGTATATCGGAAGTCCCCCTAGGTATCCTGAAACCAACCATTCGTTCATCGGACTATTACAGTGCACCGAAAATGACATTTGAGAAGATTACTCTCTCGTATCGTGGGTGTCCGAACCTACAGGTATATCCGAGGGTTGTAGCATATGGCACACCTTTGACTATAGCCATTTTTCTATTTTTTGGGTTTTGCCTAGAATATTGTTGTTTCACAAGCACACGAGTCTAATTGATCATTGAAGAAATCTTAAATGCATGACAAGCACTTGAATGGCCATGGAAGAATGATACTTAATGAATGAACTTATGATGCATATGAAATAGCTAAAAGACACTTCACTGTTTTCCATTTGGGTTGTTGTGAACGATAGACTTTGAATGAATGTCATCCGGTATTATCTTCTCTTGTTTCAATGAGTCAAATCTTTAGATAAGTTAAGATCGAGTCAATGCTAGTCCTTCTCAAAAACGACGGGACTTAGTTTGACATAGGGGTCCCTCCCTTAGGTTTGTTGAAAAGTGTAATCGGAAGGTCTTCTCCATGCATGGCATCCTAGAATGGAAGAGGACAATGAAACTTAGCCAAATCGATTAATTAACTCCTTCCTAAAGTTTATGTTGAATTTTTGAATGCTAGACTAGTTTACAACTTCAGTAAATAACTAGGATCTCAAGAAGATTAACCAAGCACAAATTACAAAATATGGGTCTGCTTGTTTCTCCATAGGCAATGCTCTTCCATTGCCACCCAACCATAGGCATCCTCAAGTGCCACCCCTGAGCAGAGAAAGAGACCTGCTACAGAATGATATCCAAGAGAAAGACACCCAAATACAGAGAGGGATGAAGTGTAACCAAATACACTAGCACAATACAGAAACTGCTCTCTAGAACTTGTGCATAGTAGGCTGAGGAAAATGCGCACTAGATCAAGGGACAAGATGTGATATACAAGGGTGAATGTGAGTGTGTTATAATGTTACAAATGAGGATGAATCCCTCGAATATATACAAGTCCATGTCAATGAAAGGTCACACCTTTTCATATTAGATGTCTCTTCACAATAGGGCCAACTTGTATATATTACATACAAATTACTTTTATAATGGGGCCGACTTGTACCCTTGTCTCTCATCGCTAGTGTTTGGGGTTTTCTCTTGTCATGATATCATTCGTAGGAGGTCTCTTGGAGGTGAATACCTCCCACAACTACCAAAAACATCAATAGTTTAGACTTAGGAAAAGTATAGTTGATGTGTTATATTCTTTTGTTGACTTATTGAACACCTTTTTTTTAAGGTTTAAGTGAGAAATAATTTAAGTGATGGTCTTTTAATCTTGGCCATCCATCTCATTGAGTGAATGAGGGAAGATCTCAACCCTCCATCTCTTTGGGATTAAGGTTTTTGCTTGCTCATGGAGTTATAGGGAAGTCGACTTGGTGAGGGGGGTGCATCATTCAATTGAAGAGAGGGCGAACTTCATTTGGGAGAGAGGATTTGCCTAGGGTTTGTTGGAAAGAGATTACAGGGAGACAGAGGAGGCTTCTATAAGGGAAATCGACACACTTCTTCAGCTTTGTAGAGACCACTACCTTTAGATCTGAGAGCCGTTGTGCAGGGTGACGTATGGGTCGTACATCTACGCAGAGGCTCAAGCAGAGGTCAATACTGAGTCGTTTTGGTTCAAGGGTGTGGGGAAAGGCCATACTTATGCTGTAGAGGTGAAAGGTTGAGGTTTTACTCAGTAATTTGGCTGGGCCGAAATTTTCTTTGCAAGAGATCTCCATATTCTGCTGCTAATAATAAAATCCACAAATTTGCTGCACTGGTTTTCCCTCCAGGGTTTTTCCAGGGACTATAGTCCAAAAACCTTTGTGGACTGTTGATGTGATTGCTGTATCTTCTATTTTAGATCCTCGTTATTATTTTTGTGCTGTGCAATTTTATTTGTGAAAATAACCTTGTTGTAACTATAAATCAGGAAATTTGTGGTTCATTTGTTGGGTTTAGAGAAAATTTCACAAGGTTAGTCATCCTAGCTTAGAAGTGCAGAGGCAACGTGTTATGGACACAATATATACAGAAATAGATATAATTAATTGAGACGAACAAAGTTCGCTCCCACAAGAATTATCCAAAATACTTGGAATATAACATAATAATCCATGTAGGAATAATATATAAAATATGAATAGATAAGATGATAATAAGATGATATACAATTGAGAATGAGGGCTCGTTTATATACCCACGCAGGGGTGCCCTTAACCAATAGTCATGTCCTTTGAGACATGTCCTTTCATTCTTAATAATTATTATTTATTAATTATTTATTATGTTATTAATATCTATTTTATATGTATATTTATGTTCATAACATTAATAATAATTAAATATAATAATTAAACACATCATAAATCAAAAGTCATGTCTTATCTAAAGGACGTGTCTATTCATGAAAGGGCACCCCCTGTGAGGATATATAAACGGGCCCTCATTCTCATTGTAATCATCTCATATTCATATACATTATTTAATATATTATCCTTTATGGATTATAACTTGTTGTCTTACCTACATTGGGTATTTACCTAGTGAACTGGCTTGGTTCACCACACAACGCCATTGAGGTGATAGTGGGTGGTCTGCCTGTTCGTGTCCTTAGTTTTTCCCCTTGGAGAGGTTTGGACTTTTCCTCTAGGGAGGATCCGAGCGATAACAAGGAGTTCAACCCTAAAAAATAGGAAACTGCCAAATATGCCCGGGATGACTAGGAGACTGCCGCCACATGTCAAATGTGTAAAAATAGACATTGCTAAAAATAGAATCTCGCCGCATGTCAACGATATCATACTCATTGGTTTCAATTTTTTGTGAGGATTTCAAATATGTAATCAGAATTGACATGCGAGCTCTAGTACTCCACCTGCTAAAAATAGTAAGTCCTTGCATGTCGCTCGAAATAGGTTCATCGAACTCGATTTTCTGTAAGGAACTCAGATATATGCTGGGAATCATCATCTGACCCCCTGATCTCCACCTGCTAAAAATAAAAATTTACTCGCATGTGGGTTGGAAAAGTGTCATTGGGCTCAAAATCATGCACGGATCAATACTGTATGCTCAAGTCTGACATGCGAGTCTTTGAACACTGTCTCCTAAAAAGTAGGAGACTTGCTAAAAATAGCAATCTCTCTCAAATCGATGGAAAGCCGTGCTAACTTTGTCTTTGAAGCAAAAACCACTACTACACCGATCCTGTACCTGTATTTGATGGGAACCAATTGTTGGCTCACACATATGCTCAATCTAGGTAAATCTTTGAATTCCAACCAAAAATAGACTATGTTGGCCCTTAACCCTCAGAATTCTCAAGGGAGAAAATCCAGGGGTTAACACATGATGGCTTTAGTTGGCATCTTCAAGCTGAATAAATGTAATTTTAGGGAAAGTTTCGCATTCACTGTTTGTGCCCCAAATAACTTGTTGATATTTTCCTAGATCTCCTTGGATAATTTGTCCAGATCTACGTGATGTAGCTCTGAATCTGAGAGGGCAAGGCCAATAATGGCTTGTGCCTTATCATCCTTGCTCTGCCATTCTATCAACTTGTTCGGATATGTAGGTGTTGCTTTGGTTCCTTTGACAATTCCCCAAAGGTTTTTATTTATCAATTTCATTTGGATCTTCACTTTCAACGTATGGAAATTGAAACCCGAGTACTTCTCTAATGAGATCTCCATGACTGATCAAATATGATCTTTTTTGCTGCTAACAAATAATTACCGCTGGAAATAAAATTTCTAAAACTAAAAAACAAAAACTCACTGAAGATTACCACTGCATCTATGTACGTATCGTACAGACTATACAATGTATAAGTTGTACAGATTTGACACTCAGTTTGGATGGAAAAAAATTCGACCTTTAACTCTACAGATGGCTCTAGCTAACTTGGCAGCTGTTCTTCACCAATTCGATCTGGCGGTTTAGCATTTGGAATGACAACTCGGGTGGTTGTACAGATTCAGCTAAAAAAATGGCGGCTCCTTAATTTGGCAGCTCTAAAAACATGGGCGGCTTATCTTGGTAGCTCGATTA
>JASDQU010711783.1:20594-32298 GCA_032191745.1 Picea mariana
TTAAGGTGTGTGCGCGCATGTAAAAGGAATAGACACACTTGACTCTACATCGCCACCCGATGACTAACATGATGCAACCACGATGATCACAACAAGACGACATAAGGTGCACAACAAGTAACTGCAAGCATTAACGACCATAGACATAAGGCGCTCAATAAGTAACTGCAAGCATTAATGACCATAGACATAAGGCACACAACAAGTAACTGCAAGCATTAACGACATGTTGCATTATGCACAGTACGAACACAGAAGGAAGAATCCATAGTAGTAGATCTTACTATTTCTGCACAGAAAAGCAGGGCGTTTAATCTTAGTTCTTTGCTCTAGTGAGAGAGAAGGTCAGATAGGCTCCTGGCCGACTGCTCAGGCAGAAACTAGTAATCTCCATCAGGTGTGTCGTAAGAGTGGAAACCTTGCCTTTAAAGGGCCCGAGACTCTTGATACGGCACTGGATTCCTTACACATAAATAATCACACACACAGACTTATATACTGAGGCTACATAGAGGTGTCCACATCCCGCCCAACACAAATAGACCAGACAACTAAGAATTACACACAAGTACATCAATAATTAAACAAGCAACCAATATTTAATACAATAGAGCATTTATCTAAGACTCAATGAGATTAGTTACAGACCAAAGACTCCATTTAATTTCTAAGTTCGATGAGTTACCATCCCAACCTTAAATTAAGGTACATTTAATTAATTTCAATCCCCCTCTTTCTGAATCATAATAGATTATTGTTCTTAGTTTCCAGAACCTTACCCTTCTATGTTATCAATAACAAGAAAATCACCAAGCGTTATCATAAAACAACCTTATCATTACCTTTATATAACACTAATATTGCAATTAAATTAACAATGACCTTACAGTTTATTATTATCGTTAACAATGGGACTACAATAACATGACCCACATTTAACCATATCATCACCTCTTATCTGGCAACAACATTTCAATTACGATAACAAGGAAATTACATTTTAATTGATATCGACAACACCGAAACTACTATACCATGATCCTAAATAACCATATCATCATTATCATCATTTTTATGTTCCAATGACATTGCAATTTAAAACCCAAGGATCTTACATTTAATTTGGTCATGAATAATAATGAAATTTGGATAATACTTCCATACCATCACTATATCCTTACTTGATATTACAATGGTATTGCAATTTAAAACGACAATGTCCATCATGGTAAATAACAGAATTTTATAACCCTTATCGGTCATAAATAACAACAGAATTTGATAACCCTGTTATAACTTAACTATATCCCTATTTGATATTAAAATGACATCGTAAATTAAAAATAGCAAGACCTTACTTTTTATCTTATATCAAACATGACATTACATTTATTTTATCGCAATAACCTTCCATAAGCTTTTACATTGACCTTTCATTACCTTAACTGTTCATATGCAATAAAAGCATGGGGATTTAGCATTCTATAATCAACAACAGTAACGTAAATTTCAGTATGCTAACATTTCACAATCCATAACAGCTATGAAAATAGGCATTCTATAATCCATATCACTAACATTAATTCCGTTCATTAATGATTCCTAAGCAGTAAAGCTGTAGGTTGGGCGTTCTATACACTTCGGTCATTATAGAAAAATAATTGGCAACAGAGTCAACTATGTTGAAAGCATGCCGTCAATTAAGGGCCACTTAAGATGCATTCTAGAAGTCATGGACTTGTTGGCAGCTAACATTTCGGGCTTATAGCTCACTCAAAAAAAAAGATCCCCGAATTCCCAAAGATGGTGAGGGCCGGAGTCTGTCAGGGTGGTTCGCAGTAGAAGAGTTTATTTTTTTGTTATGGACGTAGAGGGAGGGCGCATTTAAATTGTAGAGGCGAGGGTAGACTTGGCACAGCAGGTAGGGGCAAGTTAGGCAGGTTTTTTTTTTGGCTGCAGAGATTTAATGAATCTCCAAAATTGCACATCAATAAACCAACGACATGCACATAAAATTTAACTCCAAATGCAGAGATCACAGCACACGCAGAGCAATGTAACCATCTAAATGCAGAGCCCATCATGGGCAAACCACTGCATGCCAGAAAACGAATTCGCCCAGGTCCAAATTATAGTATCCATGAACCCCCAATGGGAATTTAAAGGCAATAACACTGACTCATAAGAGAAAAACGAAATGCCCAGATACAATTACAGGAACAAAATCATTTAAAACCTCCTGGATGGATTGCAAACAGAAGTGAAAAAACCGAATTGCCAGAACGATTTTACAACCACGATTTTTCAAAAACGAATGCCAGGGCGATTTTACAAAAATGATTTGCCCCTACACCTACATAAACACGCCCATACAAGTTTTTAAACATCCGCAGGAAGGTAAAACGCCCACAGAGATTTATAATGCCCAGTCATCCTAAAACGCCCAAATCAAATAAAACAAAATGCAGAGGAATGAACTATGAAAACGCGGGGGAATTAAACCAAACACGCAGAGAAGGTTCACCATAAAAAAGTAGGGAATTTAACCCAAAATCGCAGATAAATTCACCATGAAAACGCAGGGAATTTAAATTATAAAAATGCTGGAAAATTGAACCAAAAATGCAGAGAATTTCGTTGTAAAACGCAGGGAAATTAAATTATCAAACGCTGGGAATTTGAACCAAAAACATAGAGAATGTCACTATGTTACCACAACAGCAACTACAAGACTAAAACGTTGTCAAGGACCAGACCAAGTATTGGGATTCAATAATAAAATTGCAGAGACAATATGCAGCAAGTGCCAGGGTTTAACAATAAATCACAGAGGTCATACCTAGAAATCACAGAGATAGAGTGCAGAGAAATCATCGGAAAACGTAGAGTAATCCACTATTTTTCTAACCTGACAGCAGCACAAAATTATGTCTCCATGTTAAAGCTCAAGCATGAGGTCAATCGCAGACAATTATAAAAATGTAAGGCACGGTAGGAGAATGCATAGGTCCAAGGAAGGTCACACAATTCCATCAACAATCATTCAACCAAGCTATAAAAATATTTCAGTCATGAACTAAAAATCAGCTTACCCATTTAAAACACATGCAGGTCTAACCATATATCCAATGCTTTCTACTCTACCAGAAATAAAATCATAATGTTGCCTTTTCTTGCTTTGGATGATGTCCCGCGCTCCGTGCCGCTCCCACTCACCGACCGTAGAGACCTCACCGGTACCTCCCAGACAATTGCTAGGGGTACTCTGCTTCCCCCTTAGCCCCCCGAGCCGCAAAGGGGCCACACAAATTCCAGAAGTTAAGTCTAGCTTCCCATCTCGCCTCGAAAGAATGAGCTACCNCTGGAATTTGTGTGGCCCCTTTGCGGCTCGGGGGGCTAAGGGGGCACACAAATTCCAGAAGTTAAGTCTAGCTTCCCATCTCGCCTCGAAAGAATGAGCTACCACTCCAATCCGAGCTGAGAAAATCCCAACTCCTCACAAGCAATCAATCAAGTCACAATTCGACAGCGTAACATTATGCTAACCATCCATCTCCCTTTCTTCCTCATCTCCCTTTTCTTTTATAGAGTTTTGAGACCCACCAACTTTCCTAAATCACGTTTATTTTAAGTTTTAATGAAAACCCTCTAAAATTCTCTGTCATACAAGTGTCATTCATCCCCCACTTTTCTCCAAAATCATTTTATTTAAATTTATTAAAAGACTCATTTCCCACACCCACCCAGAGTCGCTCCTAAAATTACTCCTAGGTGTTCCTATATCCCCTTACATGCTTTTAATAACTTTCCCTAAAATGAAGTTGCTAAGTTTAGTTCATTTTAGAAAGTTCTTAGTTGCAGATTCCTTACTATGTTGACTTTTCTTTTTACCCTATGTCCCCTTCTTTCCTTTATTATGTTTCCTTTATTACTTAGTTTCCCTATTTTTATTATTCCCTTTCTTTCTTTCTTTTTTTTTTTTTTTTTTTAAACCAAAAAGGTAAATGCGCTAATTAATCTTTTCGTTTTATTTTTAAATTCATAACCTTTTTATACTCCCCACACGTTAAATAATTTTATTTCTTCTTTACAATTTAAAACCACGGATTTCAATTAATTTAACCCTCTCTTCACTTTAAAACCCCCCCTAAATTTAAGAAGACTAAAACCATTACTTAAGTGGGTTTTAGTTTACAGCCTCTATTTTTATTTTTATAGGGTCTTTTCCTTAAGGTTAATCGAAATTTTATCTTAGAAAATTTTTTAGACTTAGGTTTAGATTTTGAACTAGACGACAAATTTTTAGGGGATTCATTTTATGAATTTCTTAAGGCGTTAATGTCTTAGGGCTATATAGGTTTGTTTCTTCCTCACCATCAATGTGTCGTTCCCTTCAGGACACACCACGTGCTCCAAGGGTGCCACTCACCTTAGTGGTTTCTTTTGCGCGACGTTCCCTTTAGGATGCACCACATGCTCCAAGGGTGCCACTCGCTTCTTGTGTTTCTTTTGCCCGACGTGCCCTTCAGGATGCACCACGTGCTCCAAGGGTGCCAGTCGCCAACTTGACTGATTGGTAGACATCTATAACCTCTGGAGTCAACACTCCACCAGGTGAACTTATGGGAGACTAAGGGCTCTAAGGAATAAGGCCCCCGCCTTATTGCGCACCCCTTAGAATCATCATGAGTGACTGTCACAGTCTGCCCTCACGGCATCGTGGATCCTCTCGAACTAGGTAATCGTTAACCTACATTTCGAGCCACAATGGGTGTGTTAGTAGGCTATGATAGGGCTGCTATCCACACCTCTTCCTCAGCCTCTTTGGAAATCATGTGTGTCCCCTTTACTCCATATGTGATTCTGGTCAGCAAGCTATCGTCAGCCTGCATCATCAACAATCATGTTAGAACATGTCAACATCAAATCATCACATCAATGAAATATCACAGTAAATAAATCAACCCAAATAGCACACTCCCTGACTCAATCCGGAGTCCAAGGGGTTCCACCGATGCCTTTGCATCCTCAAGGTCCAAAACCATGCACACTCAATAATTGATTCAATAGCACCAGTCTACATCAAATAGTAAAACATCGTGTCATCTATCATAACTCATCATAATCAAGTATAAATGTTTTAACATCAGAAAAGTCCAGATCACTTGCGAGCAAGTGTCCTCAAATAATAAGTTTTCTCAGTGCACCAGAGTGGGATGTTACATACACCCCCTCTTGGTCTAAACTTCGTCCCGAAGTTTCTCAGTATAAATGCCAAAATAAAAGTATCACAGTATGATAAGTCTATCTATCAAACAAAAATGGAAACTGCTGGCGCATATCATATGCATCCTCCCAGGTCGTTGAGTGCAGACTATAACTGTCCCACTGGACCTTGACCTGATCTACCGTTTGACGTCATAACTATCGAACGCGATGATGTAAGATGCGGACCGACTCAGCCATGAGCGCTCCCTTGTCCGATACCTGCAAGGAACTCATGTCAATCATGTGTGTAGGATCACTAATATAATGTCTCAAAATAGATATATGAAAAACATCATGCATATGCCTCAAAGAATCAGGCAAGGCTAGTCGATAGGCCACGGCCCCCTTTCTCTCCACAATCTCGAAAGGTCCCATGAACCTAGGAGAGATTTTATCTCCCTTTCCAAACTTGATCGAACACTTATGCGGTTTAACCCGCAAGAAGACTCGATCACCGACCTCGTAACTACGATCGACTCGATGCGCATTGGCATAACTCTTCTGTCGATCCTACGCTTCTTTAATCCTTTGTCTTATGGTTTGCATTTTCTCTTCCATTTCTTGGATCGCTTCTGGTCCCACCAGGACCCTATCCTCAAGCCGATCCCAACTCAAGGGCATCTGACATGGTCGCCCATAAAGAAACTCAAAAGGCACCATCTTAATGGTGCTCTGGTAATTGTTGTTGTAAGTGAACTCTACTAGAGGCAAGAATTCCTCCCAACGCTTTTGTTGGTCCATAACGTACATGTGAAACATGTCTTCCAAGGTTTGGTTTGTTCATTCTGTCTATCCGTCAGTCTTTGGGTGATACGCAATATTGAAATTAATTTGGGTTCCTAAGGCCTCTTGGAAACTCGTCCAAAATTGTCCAGTAAACACCGATCCTCGATCAAATATAATCCTTTTAGGCACCCCATGTAGCCTCACAATATCACTAATGAAAACTCTCACTATGTCAAGTGCCTGATATGTCGTACGCACAGGAATAAAGTGAGCACTCTTCATCAGAGTGTCTACTACTACAAAAATCAAGTCTTGTCTCCTTGTCATCAGTGGCAATCCAACAATAAAATTCATCAAAATAACTTCCCATTTTGATTCTGGAATGGCATGTGGTTGAAGTAATCTTGTCGGGTGTCTATGTTCAGCCTTTACCTGCTGACACTCTAGACATCTGGCCACATAGTTGACTATGTCGGCCTTCATTCCCTTCCAAAGGAATAAGGGCTTAAGGTCCGCCCTCATCTTCGTGACTCCTGGGTGAGCCATGTAAACTTCTCTATGAGCCTTGCTCAAGATCAACATCCTCAACTCGTCATTTGGTGGTACGTAAATCCAACCTCTAAACCTCAATAACTTATTGCTATCAAAAGAAAATCCCTCATATCGTGGTACCATCATTGTATTTTTTTCGATAAAATCCTCGACTTCTTTGTACCAGTCATCGTCACACTGTAAAGTGAGAATCTTCTCATGTAGATTCATCTGAAGAGGCAACAACGAAAAGATGTGTGGTCTCCGACTCAAAGCATCGGCCACTCGGTTCACTGTTCCCTTTATGTAAGTAATCTCAAAGTCTTACTCACTAAGCAATTCTGACCAACGCCGTTGTCGCACGTTCAGGTCACTTTGCGTAAAAATGTGTTGTAGTCCACAATGATCAGTCTTTAATTCAAATTTACATCCAACAAGGTAGTGTCTCCAAACCTTCAAGGCATATACGATGGCTAATAACTCCAAATCATGCATCATGTAGTTCTCCTCATGCCTTCTCAGCTTCCTCAAAATGTAAGCAATCGCTCGTCTTTCCTGCATCAAGACTCCACCTAAACCTTCCTTGGATGCGTCAGTGCATACCAAGAAGTCTGCATCCATGTCAGGGACCTTTAGTATCAACACTGTGGTCAATAACTCCTTAAGCCTTCGAAATGCTTCCACGCATTTCTCGGTCCAAACAAACTTCTTGTTTTTCTTCTGCAATTCCGTGATCGAATTTGCTATCTTCAAAAATCCCTTGACAAACCATTGATAGTATCCTGCTAAACCCATAAAACTATGCACTTCTATGACATTTGTTGGCGCAGGCCATTCCATAATATCCTCAACCTTTGTTGGATCCACGGCGATGCCTTCGCCGGAGATGACATACCCTAAGTAGTGAATCCTCAATTGATAAAAAGAGCATTTGGACAACTTCCCATACAGTTTGTGCTCTCGTAAACACTGTAGTACCAAGCACAAGTGCTCGTCATGCTCCTCCGTCATCCGAGAATAGATCAAAATATCGTCAATGAATACTTGCATGAACTTTTCCAAGTACTCGCAGAACACCCCATTCATCATACTCATGAATACCCCTAGGGCGTTTGTTAGTCCAAACGGTAAAATAGTAAACTCGTAATGTCCAAATCTCATCTTAAAGGAGGTATTAGCGACGTTATCCTCCTTGATCCATAACTGGTGATACCCTGATCGCAAATCAATCTTGGAGAACACCATCGCACCCTTCATTTGATCGAACAGATCATCGATTCTTCGTAAGGGATATTGATTCTTGATCGTAGCCTTGTTCAGTTGATGGTAGTTAATGAAAAGCCTCCATGATCCATCCTTCCTTCATATGAAAATGACCGGTGCACCCCACAGTGACACACTAGGACGTATCATTCCCAGGTCCAGCAACTCCTTCAGTTGCATTTTCAACTCTTGCAACTCCGGGGTTGACATCCGATAAGGCACTCTTGCTATCGGTTCGGTCCCCGGTTTTAGGTCTATGGTAAACTCTAGCTCCCTTTCCGGCGGCATCCCAGGCAACTCCTCTCAAAATACGTCCGCAAACTCCTTCACCACCGAAAGGTGTTCTAGACCTTCCGCTACTCCCTTTTCATTTAGCGTGAGGATCACATAAAGCTTGCACCCCTTGCGCATACTCTTTTGTAACTGTAAGGAAGAGACGAACCTCAGGGATACTCCCTGGTTCCGTCCTACTATCACACGTCTTTGTCCTTCATCATCGACCAAGCTCAACCATTTCGTCTTACAGTTGAGTATTACCTTATGCGATTCCAACCAATCCATACCAATCACGACGTCATAAGATCCTAATATTGTGACGTACAAGTTGACCCTCATGACAAACTCTCCCAGGTTAAGGGCCCAGCCTGTAACCTTTCCTCCAACCTTTTGTTTGGCTCCTGAAGCCATCTCTATGAAGCTAAACTCATCCTGATCGACTGCCTTTATCTTAATCCTTTTTAGCGCTGCACCAGAAATGAAGCTCTCAGTAGCACCTGGGTCTATCAAAATACTAAGGGTCTGGTCAGTGACAATACCTGTCGTCCTANCCTGAAGCCATCTCTATGAAGCTAAACTCATCCTGATCGACTGCCTTTATCTTAATCCTTTTTAGCGCTGCACCAGAAATGAAGCTCTCAGTAGCACCTGGGTCTATCAAAATACTAAGGGTCTGGTCAGTGACAATACCTGTCGTCCTGAGCACAGTCGACTGGTGCTTTGCTTGGTGGTTATTCACCGCCGCATGAATCTGATGGGCCTTGTCGATATCTCCCACTGTAGTGGGTCCGAATGATCTGGACGCTCTGGTCCTCTCCACAGGACAGTCACGCTGGTAGTGTGGCTCCTCACACATCCAACACCCCTTCTTCGGCCCAGTAGTCCTGGTACCTGAAATAGAAGATGATGGCCTAATGGCCTGGAACCCAGGCCTGTTCTACTGAACAGGCCTAAACTACTGCTGCTGCAGGCGATCCTGCTGCTGATGCTATGGTCCCCTATAAGGTGCCCACTGCTGAGGCGGTGGTCATCAAGGTGTAGTGAAAGTGGATCCTTTCTGGAATCCACGATATCTCGATGTATGTCTCGCTGGTGTCTGATGCTACAGTGTACCAGATGAACCCTGCCCTGTTGGTCTTGCTGGAGTCCTATTCTGATCCCCACTGATAAGCTCCTCCTCTGCTATGAGGGCCTTTTGGATAGTATCGTGCAAGGTTTGAGGCATCAAAATCCTAACCTTTGCTCGCACGAACCTATTGACCTTGAGCTTCTCAGTGTTAAGGTGCGGAGCATACCGGAGCAGCTCCATAAAACATGCCTCGTACTCGGGCACTGTACGACCTCCATGTCGTAATGCATTGAACTCATTGAGCTGACGCTCAATGAATTCCTCTAAAAGGTAACTCTCTCGGAACCATTCCTCGAACAGTTCCCATGACACATCTTCAACGGCCATGTTCAACTGTGGTAGGAGCGTCTTCCACCATAGAAGTGTGCTCCCCTTCAGTTGAAAGACCGCCATGCAGACCTTCATGTTGGAGGTATAATCGCGAAGTGCGAAACACATCACCATATTCTCCAACCATGCCTCGATGGCGGTGCCATCTGGGGCACCAAAGAACTTGGGAAATTTAACCTTCTCAAGTTCACAGTGAATACTACCTATAACGACTGATGCGCGCGGTGGAACCTCAGTGGTTGTGGGTTCCATGGCCTCGTCTCTGTCCAATCGGTTGATCAATGCCTCGAACATGCATTGAAAAGATCTCATCATCCCAACAATGTCTCCAACTGCTATCTGCTCCTGACCAAGAACCTGATCACCTCCCTAGGGGTTACACCCCTCGGGCATGGATGCTACTGGAGGCGTCATGCCTCCTCCCCTAGAACCCTTTCATCTGCCTCCGTGGCATCCTCTAACCACGATTACCTGCACGCACACAATCAACTCGATCAGAAACAGTATAATCAAATCTAATCGTGCCAATGAAAGCCATAGCGAATCCCAAGTCATGGGTCGAACCTGGCTCTGATACCATATGTAACTTCCTCCTCGTTACGACAACAACTCTTCAACATGTGCAAATTTTTATTTTTATTTTGTTTAAGGTGTGTGCGCGCGTGTAAAAGGAACAGACGCACTTGACTCTACATCACCACCCGACGACTAACATGACGCAACCACGATGATCACAACAAGACGACATAAGGTGCACAACAAGTAACTGCAAGCATTAATGACCATAGACATAAGGCACTCAACAAGTAACTGCAAGCATTAACAACCATAGAAATAAGGCGCACAACAAGTAACTCCAAGAATTAATGACATGTTGGGTTATGCATAGTATGAACATAGAAGGAAGAATCCATAGTAGTAGATCTTACTATTTCTGCACAGAAAAGTAGGGCGTTTAATCTTAGTTCTCTGCTCTAGAGAGAGAGAAGGTCAGATAGGCTCCTGGCCGACTTCTCAGGCAGAAACTAGTAATCTCCATTAGATGTGTCGCAAGAGTGGAAACCCTGCCTTTAAAGGGCCTGAGACTCTTGATACGGCACTGGATTCCTTACACATAAATAATCACACACACAGACTTATATACTGAGGCTACATGGAGGTTTCCACATCCCGCCCAACACAAACAGACTAGACAACTAAGGATTACACACAAGTACATCAATAATTAAACGAGAAACCAATCATTAATACGATAGGGCATTTATCTAAGACTCAATGACATTAGTTACAAACCAAAGACTCCGTTTAATTTCTAAGTTTGACGAGTTACCATCCCAACCTTAAATTAAGGTACATTTAATTAATTTCAATCCCCCTCTTTCTAGATCATAATAAATGATTGTTCTTAGTTTCCAGAACCTTACCCTTCTATGTTATCAATAACAAGAAAATCACCAAGCGTTATCATAAAACAACCTTATCATTACCTTTTTATAACACTAATATTGAAATTAAATTAACAAGGACCTTGCAGTTTATTATTATCGTTAACAATGGAACTACAATAACATGACCCAAATTTAACCATATCATCACCTCTTATCTGGCAACAACATTTCAATTACGATAACAAGGAAATTACATTTTAATTGCTATGGACAACACTGACACTACTATACCATGATCCTAAATAACCATATCATCATTATCATCATTTTTATGTTCCAATGACATTGCAATTTAAAACCGAAGGATCTTACATTTAGTTTGGTCATGAATAATAATGAAATTTAGATAATACTTCCATACCATAACTATATCCTTACTTGATATTACAATGATATTGCAATTTAAAACGACAATGTCCATCATTGTAAATAACAGAATTTGATAACCCTTATCGGTCATAAATAACAATAGAATTTGATAACCCTGTTATAACTTAACTATATCCCTATTTGATATTAAAATGACATCGTAAATTAAAAATAGCAAGACCTTACTTTTTTTTTTTTTTGTAAGTAAGTGTTTGTATTATATAAAAATCCTTCTGAGAACCAGAATCCAGAGTACAAAGACTGAGTAAAGCGGTTGTAATTACTGAGCTGCTCTGTGAAGAGAAACCAGCTCAGCCAACCGTATATCTAAAGTAGCAAAATTTCTAACAGTACTTAGAGAAAA
>JASDQU010711785.1:0-12392 GCA_032191745.1 Picea mariana
TTTTGAAGTTTTTATTTAAAACTTAAATTAAATGAGATTTAGGGAAAGAATGGAAGTTCTAAAACTCTATAAAAGAGAGGAAGGAGGAGGAAGAAAGGGATCGGTTGTTAGCGTAATGTTACACTGCCATATTAGTGACTTGACCGATTTACTTGTGGGAGTTGAGATTTCCCAGCTTGGATAGGAGTGGTAGCTCGGCCTTGCGAGGTGAGTTGGGAGCTAGACGTACCATATGGATAGTGTGTGGCCCCTTTGTGGCTCGGGGGGCTAAGGGGGAAGAAGAGTACCCCTAGAGTTGGCTGGGAGGTACCGGTGTAGTCTCGATGGCCAGCAAGCGGGAGCTGCACAGAGCGCACAGACGTCCTTCAAGGCAGGCAACAAGGCAACGGTATGATTTTTATTTTAGTAGAATAGAATGCATTATGACTTATGCTGGGATCGGAATATCGGATGCAAATGGATTGAATGGCTGTTTTTATTTATTTACCTGGCGATTATAATTATAACTGCTGTAACTGCTATTTTTATTTAAATCTCTCATGTGACAAGGTATTATTTGTTGCAAATCATGTACAAGTTTATATTACATATGTTTCTTTTGTATGAAATACAACTAATAAGCTATTGAAGGGCTTCTTGACAAAATATTGGTAATTAACCATGTTTCTGTATAATACCAGAATCAAAGGTAATACTTCCAATAGTAAGTAAATATGGCTATTACCTTATTGCCTGAGGAGTGACAGTATCGATGAATGAATTTCTGCGCTAACAGAGTATAACTCTGGTTATTGAACGTTTTAAACTATCTTAAATTTACTTATATATCGCAGAAAATACCTAGTATTACCTCCAGTGGTTATAAACGAAATTTCATTCAATTTGTTAAATGAATAATGCCTTAATACAAATTAGCCTCAATACATTTTATCTCTGATGATAGATCGTGGGAATGGCATTTCCGTTATTTTTTATGTAATCACCGCCATCAAGGAATCAACAAGTCTCATCTCAGATGATAACTGGTGGGGACTTGCATTTCGTAATGTTTATATAATTTTTGTTATACAAATCCTAACAATGAGCACATGTTCTTAAGTTCCAAGTGTTTGGAAGGATCCTAGCTGAGGAATGGGTTAAATCTACTCCCGTACTACGAGAGGGTAGTTCAGAGTGAATAGTCTTGTCAGCTTAGAGGAGTTTTCTTACTTTTAGAGAGAATGCTAGTGAGGAGTTTTATTGTTGTCTTTTGAATAGGCATTAACACCCCCCCCGGAACTGTTACACATCTCTCTGCGCCTTGTTCACTTGGCTTTACCCTTCAGCCTTATCAAATGGTTACCTGTGTTTGCCTTTAGCTCTTGTCCAAATTCTCATGGTAGGCCTGCGTCCCTTTTAACACCGTAACTGTCGTTTTTAACCTGCGCTAAGAGTGTGGTCACAAGACGACTATGAGTAGAGTGTGTCAGCTAGATCACTAAATAACATTTAGTGACTGGCAGAAATCCTTCAAGTCTTGACAGAATCTACTATTCTGAGACCGCGTAAATCGGCCTTACCGTCATAACCGTCAATATGGCAGCATTATGGGCGCGTGGATGATGATGGCAACCCTTGGTTATTTTAGATTTTGCGTGTTATAACAAACTTGAAGTTGGCGCATTTTTGGTCTTACTTCATTGAACTTCGTTCCCAGGACACACTGATATCCCTGGTCGTCTTATCATGATAGTTTTTTTTTTATTATATGCCAACCACTCACCTTGTAGATTGATTAACATCCAATAACTCTTATCCATTTTATTGTTTTTCCCCTGTGCATAAATTTATCAGTGCATTGATTCGTCTGTGCAAACGATTGTGTAGAACTGCAATTTATCCTCCCAGTTGGTGGTCAATGGTGTACCCGAAATCAATTAGATGGTCTGGGTTTTCCTTTCCTGGCATTGCCGATTTATGTAATGGCAGTCAAAAATTATTAAATGGCAAGCGATCATGCTAATGGTGCGAGACAACAATTTATTTTAATAACATCAATTAAATCTATTCTTCAACAGTGAATTTAATACTCATCTCTGTCGATTGTTGAGTAGTAATGATGACCACACTCCCCATTTATGGAAGCCAGCTGGTTCTGTCATGTTTTCTAGGTAGTGTTAATAGCCTTGATCTGAGGGATTTACCTTCTCACATCCACGTGGCTATAAGTGCATGGCTTATGGGCAGCGAAGGTCTTGAAGGACAACACCTTCCTGTGGGGGTAGCAGCGTGTATCTGCTACAGCTTTCGCCATCTAGCATTCCAATGTTATTAAATCATTAATTTATATTTCTGAAAGGTCCTTTAACTCAAGAAACCATGGTACTCTAGTGAGGTCAAATAGTGAGAAACCGCCATGTTGTATTATGACCATGGCTATTGTTTTATTGGATATGAAGGTTGGATAAGGCCCTTAACTTGCTCACTAAATTGATCCTTGATTTTAGTGGTTATGTAATAGTTTTGAAACCCTTATGCTAACTATCGAAGTTTGACCCTCCTCTTACTTCTTAATTGTGGAATTGTAGTTTAATAGTTGAAGCCCCTTTTTATTGTCAATGAGACTTTAGTTTTCCTTAGTTCTTATCGATTTTGTAAGTTGACCTTGGGTTCCTTATGTTTTTGTGGGATGTTGCTTCAATTCCTTATATTAATGTCTTAAGCCAACACTTAGTCCTTGAAGTTGGCTTATTAAAGGTAGATATTCTTAATTCCTCTAAATGGATTTAAATAAAGAATTTGACGTCTATTCAATTTATTTTTAGGTTGACCTCCTCATGGTATCTTACTGGATATAATTTTGGTAATGAATTCTTATTGCACTGCTTAATTAAGGCAAGTCATTTTCAAAGATATTTAGTTGTGCCGCATAAGAGTGGTACTTGTTACATTAGTGTGATGAATTGATATTTGATTAGACATGGTTGAACTTAACTTAGGCAGAGCTCTAAAAATGGGTGTAAATAGATCTCTACTTTTTACAAGAAACATGTATATGCGTTTGTAGATTTTTAACTCGGTTATTATTCTCTTATTTAATAGGATTTATTTCCGACGAATGGTGGATTAAGTAGATGGATTGTTCCTTGCACTGATGAGCGATGTTTAGTTATAATTGTTGGAACTAGTATGGAATTGTTCTTTTAGGTGGTAATAATATTAAATTTGTAAGGAGAACAAAGACTTGATTGCAAACCCTAGACTGGTTAAATTAGACAGGTAATTGGTGTTGTAAATTGTACTAATGCACGAATGTGATAGTTCTCTCGATCACCGTGAAGGTGCAAGATACATGTGTCCTTTCTATGATGATTGCGCCTAGATGATCATGATGTTGTCTTTAGCTTAGTCAACTTGGACTTGTTGTTTGGGTGGGATGTAGACACCTCCATGTTCCTCAAAATAGTCGCCAGCCCTGAGACCTTAAATGGTTAAAATCGATGGGAACCTAGGCTTGAGAATTGCTTATGTGTCTTGGAGGTCCTAACCATTGCAGGGTAGGGCAGGCGGGTAGTCAGTCTTATTTTGTCGGTTGATTGTTGTTCATTGCTGGAAGATGTTGAGGTGCATCTTAGATCCTTATGTTGATATCGCAGTTGCATGCATCATGATTCATCATCGTGTGGCAGCACAGAGTATAATGTCTTGTTACCCTTTTACACATGCACACAAAAAAAAAAATTGCACTTGTTATAAGAGGTTTGTCGTCGTAACAAGGAGGATCATTACAATAATAGTTCCTTACCCTGCATCATGCTACATTCAATAAAAAATCAAGAATGCTAGTAATTGAAAAGGTGAATTAAAAGAACAAGAGATTTTAAGAGAACTGGAATTGAGAATTTGAATCTCAAGGGATTCCACCCTCCAAAGTCATGGAATTCCATGAAACCACAGGAGAAGATTTAAAGTTTTCAATAAGAGATATAGAAAATGAAAATGCAATTCTAAAAGACAGAGTAAGAGAATTGGAAAGTTCCCTGATGCCTCCACCATTGTTTTCCATTCCTATCGCCACCATACAACCCTTGAAGACTATGGAAGGAATACTAGAGTCAAGCTCAAGATTAAAAGGAACATCAAGTTTGCTAGTTGTTATCAAGACTTGGAAAATGATGAAGAATTTTATAAAGGAGATATTTCTACTTTTACTGAAAAAAATTTAGATCCTGGTGAATTTCGGTGAAAAGAAGAAGATTTTCCTTCAGCAATCTATTTAAAACAATTAATGGAATGTTGGCTCAAGAGAATTAAAAGTTTAAAAGAAATGTTAGTTGAATGTGATGTCATTAGTGTAAAAAGGGGTGAATTGTATTTAAATTTAATTGAGTTAGAACTAGTCGGGTCGACTGAAGACATGGAGGACCCACATTTGATTATGAACTCAATACTCCTATAAAAGGAACAAATGGAAGAAAAGTTGGACTCCTTAAAAATTGCATCAAAAAAAAAGTTCAACAACCTGACTGAATATTTGAAGATAGAGGTAGAGAGTTGGTTGGTACGATATGTAAAAAAAAATGATGGTTTTTAAGATACCCTTCCTCATCTCTCAATGGATTTTAAATATCTTGAAAATTCATTATTTGATATTAATGTTAGATAAGAGATAATGGTTGCAACCATGAAATAATATATTGAAAATTGGTTAAAGAATTATTTAATCAAAATAACATAATCAAATTAGGAGGAAATAATTACAACCAGTCATGCAGTTCCAACAAAAGAAAGCTTAAAGGACATCTCAACCAGCAAATAAGGAGAGAGATAATCCATCATTGTAAGTCAAGTGGTCAATTTTCATAATCTCTGATCTTGTATATTTATCATTTAGAAATCATCCAACTTATATCTTTTGTTCACTGAAAGTTCATAGACGATTTATAATTTTTTTTATCTTTTCTTCCAACTCCAGGTATTTCTTTTAAAGGTCCATGGGAGCCCCATCCCAGTTCATTTGGACAAATGCTTTATTTGAATTTTACATTTCACTGTAAAATGAGACAATTATTTTTTGAAATCCCCAGAGAAATATTTTTGGGCATAGCTTTAATGATTTCTCAAACTTTGAGATTCCTAAGTATGATATTTTTAGAGTATGCTCATCATATTGTTTTTAAGTTTTAAATGCAATACTCATTTAAAGTTCTCTGCATTRTGRCCTTATACSKTTTCTATCTTATGATATGACCAACTCTTTCTTATATTGTAATGGATGTGAGGAATGTATTAATTTTATATGATTCTTTCTTTACTTTTGTATAATACTTTAACGATATCATATTTCTATTTTGAATAAGTTCTTGGTCCTTTTCACAGGAACCTTTGTTTTTTTATTATACTTTTTATATTTAAGCTCTATTTTCATAATTCATTTTAGCAATAACAAAGGAGAACCACCTCTTTAAACACATAGGGGAATTTCATCCTCATAAAGTTTTTGTTAAGATTTTGAACAATCTGAATATAAACATTTTTGGCGATCATACTGAGGAGAAAAAAAGGATGGTTTCGCATACTAAGATTTTAATGACTCATCCAGAACTGAATCAAACTCAGCTACAAGTGGGACTCATAAATCAAGGAAGTATTATGCATCAACTGTATGATTTGGTGTTAACAATAACAAAAAGTTGAGAAGAGCTCGAAAGGTATTAATGGGAAACTCTTGCTAGAGAGGAAGAAAGAGGAATAGCCTTGGGGAAAAGAAGACAATTGTGAATCCAATAAAAACAAGAACCTTATAAAGGTCCACTAACAAGAAGTAAAAGTAAGAAGTTTTTGCTTCACGAAGTTACACTACTACATTTGAATCCAAAATCCGACGACATCCTCCGACACCACCCAAAAAATTTGCATTGTCGTTGGATTTTACCTTTAGAAATTGTAATCTTGTTGGGTTTTTTTCGAATTTTCCCCGATGTTGTCAGATAGCTGATGACCATGGAGAAGGTGTCAAATATTCAAATTCTATGAAATATCATCAGATTGTTTCCCTTTGACTTAGACTTATTCAATCTCTCCTCGCATTTATTACAGTAGCATTCAATGGTGAACATCCTTCAAAAATCGGATGCCTATTTATTTATAAAAAGATGGAATGTTAGAAACATTCCAACATTTTTGTTATACTAGCGACGACTTGCAGAGGTTACAAGGATTGTTTTTCCTGCAGAAAAACATAATTGTTTTATTTGTTATTGTCATTATAAATATTTGAAGTGTGAAGCTTAATTTTTTAAGATCAATAATCGTCACTCAAGCTTGGTAAAATAAAATGTCACATAGAAATATTCTTGATCCACAAGAACAAAATCGACAATTACTTTCTAGATTGTGAGATGGAGTGAAAAGAAAGGGTGATGGGAAATGTTATTGTCCTTGTAGTCAATGCAGGGTATTTAATAGGAGAATATTAAAAATCTCAACAATTAAAAGACATTGTAGGGA
Source organism: Picea mariana (assembly GCA_032191745.1). NCBI lineage: Eukaryota > Viridiplantae > Streptophyta > Pinopsida > Pinales > Pinaceae > Picea > Picea mariana. The sequence goes on from JASDQU010711785.1 coordinate 6,490, forward strand.
ACATGGACACATTGAGGGGGGGAATGAATATCGTCCATTGGTAAGTTGTTCATTATATATGTTTTTATATTGATCGTTTTTGTAAATGTGTGTATCATTTTCATATTTGTTATATATACACTAATATATTTTGATGGTTTGTAATTATAAAGGAAAGGCCTCCTAGGGCATATCCGCACATGGAAAATGTGGTTGCAAAACAAGAGTTGGAGGAACATGGAGCTACAAATACTGAATATCAATTCAATGATCATATGGAAGACGATGATCATGTTGATAACATATTTGAGGATGACGGTACAAATACATTGATCCATGATACATTTAATGTTATAATGGATCATGATGATGATCATGAAAATAATGAATTTGATGATGCTCATGATTTACCTCTACTCGAGAAGGAATACAAACCCCTTTATGAAGGCTCCAACATAACTCTTCTCTTTGTTGTATTGATGATAATGAACATGAAGGTTATGAATGGTTTTTCAAACACATCGATCATACATATGTTAAGGTATGTAATATATTTCATCGATCACACACATACACACACATATGATCATGATAAAGATTATCTTTGTTCCTCTAAAATTTTTATTGTTAGTTCATAAGTAAAATTAATATGGATGAAATACTTATCATTAATATTCTTGATATTATATTAACCGGTTTTTTTTTTAATCTGTTGTACTATCTTGATGGTTGAATATTTGTTACCACCATCAAATATTTAACCTCACACATACCGATATTTATTTTCCATCATGAAAGATATTGGAATGTAGTATCAAGGAATTGATGCATGTCCCAATGATCATATTATATATTATAAACAATATGAATTTGAAACAGAATGTCCCGAATGTCATAGTAGTAGATATCGAATAGATCAAGTAACAAAAAAGGTGCCTCACAAGGTTCTTCGTTATATTCCCATTATTCCACACTTGCAATGATTGTTTAGGTGCAAAAACTTAGCAGAATCGATCAATTACCATGCATGAAATGGAAGTGAAGATGACATTCTTCGAATGTCGACAGATGGTTTTGCATTTAGAGACATGGAGGGAAAATGGCCACACTTTAAAGAAGAACCTCATAATGTTAGGATTTCTTTGGCAGTGGATGGTGTCAATCCATTTGCAGAGATGAGATCTATTTACTCAGTGTGGCCTATTTTTGTTATCAACAATAACATTCCTCCTTGGATGCCAATAAAGAGGGAGCATATAATATTGGCAATGATTGTTCCAAGTATTTGTTTACAACAATGTTTTTTAATGCAATAGCATCTCATTTATCGTATTTGTTTCATAATGTCATATATTTATTTTAATTTACTCATATATATTATTTATGTATGTAAAATGGTTGTAATAATTATGTACTATATATGTTCAAATCAATTAGGTAAGTACCAAGTTAAAGATATGAATGTATATATCGAGCCTCTTATTGACGAGCTACTAAATCTATGGAATGGCATCACCATGTATGATGTCTCTAGATTAATAGGGAAAAGACAATTTCAATTCCATGCAATGCTTACATGGATAATTCATGATGCTCCATGGCTAACACATTATTGTGGTATGTAATTATAACGTGCACCTTAAATAGTATTTAATTTTATAAAGTTGATATATTAATCATGCATGTTTTTTTAAATAATTCATTATTCATTATAGATAATATATTATAATTGACATAGTTAATCCATCTTTTGCAGGTCTTCAAACAAAGAGAAAATTTGCATGTCCAGTTTGCGGTCCTAAGATGAAATCTCATCGATCAAAAAGTTTATGAAATGAGTTGTTTGATTAGTATATGAACTTCCTCTCTAAGAATCATAGGTATCGAACTACCGAAAAACATATTTTCAATGGGAAAGAAGAGACCGCATTAAAAACACATAGAATGACACCTCATCTATGGAAGTTGAAATATAATAGAAATCATCAAGATACATATCAAATTGTCTATCTATGATCATCATATATGATTTTTTATTTTTTTTTAAATTTATAATATGTTTTGATAATTTATTGTAATTGACAACGATTTTTGTAATTTCTTTAGCTATGATTCATGATGTTCATGATCATGAAGGTGTTAATGGGCTTCCACGAGGAATGAAAAGTTATCCCAAACAATTCAGTAGGTTTCACTACTATGAGCACCTACACATTGTTCATTTGTTTGATACAATGCATATTGGAAAGAATGTAGCTGAAACATTATGATGATTATTGGATGGGAGTGACAAAGAAAAAATTGTCAAAATTTGCAGTGACATTCAGGAAGCCAATCATGTCATGAAATATATCATTGAATTAAATAACGATGGATGCCAAATTAATATAATCTCTCTTCCATGGTTATTGATGGAGCAACAAAGCAATGTTGTAAAATAAGTCATACGAAAAATTAAATTTCCCACAGGATTTTGTTCGAACATAAAGAATATCTTAACAAAGAAAGGTGATTTTGGGGGGGTAAAAATGCATGATTGACATGTCTTCATTAAGGTAATTATTCTAGTTTATATATTGTTATATTTGTATATTGCATATTGTTGGTGTACTTTTTTGTGAGATTTTGGAAAAAATAATGAAACAATTTAATTGTTACAATATGTTCTACCTCTATCTCTCCCAGACAACTTCGATAACAATGTCAAAAAAGTTATATATGATATTGGAAAATACATGAGGTAAGTATCGATATTTTGCATGCATAAAGTGTTTGTTTAACTCGTTGTCGAACTTATATTTGACATTTGTTTTAGTAATTGTACTTATGTACTATATTGTTTATTTTCATTAAATCTCATGATTTGCTTGCATCACTTGTAGATGGTTGTCATCTAAAGAAATCCATAAAGAAGATATAAAGTATTGGAAGAGAGAAATTCCTCCTTTAATGTGTGAAATGCAAAAGTTTCTACCATCATCATTTTTCAATGCACAAGAACACTACCTCATACACCAAGTTGAGGAGATTGAATTATGTGGACCTATACACACAAGGTCAATGTAGATGGTTGAGAGGCACTTAAAATTTTTTAAGGATTTGGTTAGAAAGAGAGATTGTCCTAAGGGTTCTATGGTGGAGGGATATATGGTATACCAGACTGTGGTGTATATTACTAAATATATTCTAGGGTTAGAGTTTATTAATACCGTTTTAGATCGATGAATTGGTGATCCAAACTCCAGCATTAACAAATTCGAAGGGGAGTACCTGATGGGGAAAGGTATATCGAGGAAGGTGGAAGGTAATTATTAGATGGTGTAGATTAATTATAAATCATTTGACTATTGGTTTTTATGTATATATCGTACTTAATTATTTCATTTTTAATCTTCAATATGCATCAATTATAAAGGTATTCCATGTTAAGTAATTATACATTTGTGAAATATTGTAATTTTATTCTCATGCAGCTGGTTAAGAGTGGGATGCACTACATTTATACATCGCAAACAATATTGATTGGGTGAAGGTATGGATTGAATGATGTAAACAATTTGGTCAAGGATTGTCATGGTAAGGTGTGGCTTCATTGGTTAAAGCAGCACACCACAATGGACATACCAATCTTACATAAAGGGAAATCGATTTAGTATATGGTTTAAAAGATAAAAAAGCAAGCACATTTTTTTTTGTAAATAAAAAAAAGGGGTAAATCCTATTACTGTGTTATCACTGTAAAAAAAAGACACATGTCATAAGCCTACCACCTATTCCGCCAAACTAGTGGAAACCAGAACAGTTGGCCTCCTGTTATACTTTCGGCCAAAAAATCCATCCGCCACTTTCCCTGCCAATTGGAAACCAGAGCAGGTGGCGAATGTTTGTTCTGGAAGTTCTATCTTTGCAAGATAGAACAAACTAACAACTACTGGAAAAAGAAAACTAGACAAGAATTATGCAGAGTCCCAGTACATAAAACTAGACAAGAATTATGCATAGTACCAGTATAGAATAACAAGAAGCTAATCATTGGCACTAGGGGGTCTGTTGTCCAAAGCTCCAGGGAGAGTGTCATCACTAGGATGTAGCACGAAGGGTTGCACACAGGTTGGGAAACACTGCTTGGCCGGTGCATTCAAGAATGCGTCGAAGATCATGTCTATCTGCTTGCTAATGAGGGTGTCTCGATGAAGTTGGTCAGCCATGTGGCTTATGAGATAGAAAATGAGCTCCAACTTCTGTGAGCTAAAGAGACTAGGGGAGCTGGGTCAAATTCTAGAATTTCATTTAGCGGTGAATGCACCAATATGGGGAGGTTCTCCTACATGGTGTCGATGGCACCATCCTTGACCACCTCAGCTCTTGCTTCACCTTCATTAGTGTTGTCTTGGAGGGAAGTGCTTGGAGCCATGTGGAGGAGTTCCTCCAGAAATTCCTCCTCGACAATGCATGTGGCACCTTCCATGGAAGCCTAGGTACCTGTACTAGCTTTGTTAGTGTTGGGGAGTAGGAAATCCTCTGGGACTATGTAGAGGAGGGATTTTGGTGGAACTTGGATGGTTTCCTCCAGGAATTCCTCCTCTGCATAGTCCATTGGTGGAGTTTGTGGCCTCGCAGTGCATTATGTCCTAGCAATGGACAGGGCTCGTTCCAGTTATTGCAGGTGTCTCTGTCAGAAAACATAGCTATACGGGCAGGTCCACGTCTCGACTTACCTGTCTCTCTCGGCATGGCTGAGCCAGGGGGGCAAAGAATCCACTGAATTACTACCAGGAGATCCCACTGCACAATAATCCAATTCTCAGAGCGAGCAAGGTGATGGAGCTCCGAGGAAAAATAATGCTAGTCAAAGTTGGGCTGGAGAGATATCCCCAGGGTGGACATGACATTTGTACTCACCCGCCTCCTGCCATTAATCCTCAAGACCGCCATTAACCATACTCGAGGGAGATTTCCTCCCTTCCTTTGCAAATAATTAAGGTCTTCCTCCATTCAAGACTGAGGTGAGGGATGACGATTGGCCATATTTATGGCTGAAGTCATGGGAGGGTTGCGTGGCCTCCTTCCACTACGTGGCACCCCATCCGGGAAAAAAAGAAAGCATATTAATAAGCCATACTATTTAATTATTTTCAATTATATTGATGTACAAATTGAATTTATTTTTTCTTTTCATACTTTCCAAACAGAAAATATTTACGTTTTTGAAATATTGCAGATAAAATACCATAAGGCTATGTGGTGCAATATCTGTAAATTTCACATAAAAAAGTTGGATGAAATGAAGAAAACATCTTATTATGGGATAACTACAGTCTTTGAGGTGATGAATGTTTCATCTAGAAGTAACAGACATCCAAAATTGTTATAAAATCGATACTATGGGTATTTGGAAGATATTATTGAGTGTGAATTTAAATCCTTAAAATTAGTTCTATTCATTGTCAAATGGTATAGGCTACGATTGAATCAACATGATCCTGATAGAATTTTTATTGAACATGCTAATGGATTTACCATGGTCAATATAAGGTCGCTTGAGCCAAGATCATAGCCCTATGTTCTTCCAAGTCAATGTGAACAATTATTTTACTCAGAGGTACCAGGTAGAGGGGGTTGGTCATTTGTTATTAGACATGATCCAAGAAGAAGGCCAATAAAGTATAATGTAGAGGAATATCAAGAGGGTATTGAAGAAGAAGATGATGTAGAGGATCAACATGAGTTAGATGATCATGTTCGAGAGGAAGATGTTGAAGAATTAGTTGAACGAGATGATGTAGGAGACAATGTTCATGAAGATGATATCGATGATGACTTTATCGAAACTGACATCGACGACAACGATGATGATGATATGGCCAATCCTTACAATGTTGAATCTAGATAGGATGGTACAAATGTGGACTTGGATGGAGAAG
>JASDQU010711786.1:0-14297 GCA_032191745.1 Picea mariana
CTCACATAAACTACAAGGCGCTACCATACATATGCAAAGTTGTCACAGGTTTACCAGAACTCAAGGTTGATCAGGAAGGCATATTCAATGGATGTGCACAAGGGAAGAATATCAAGAACCCTTTTCCAAAGAGGGGCAGCAAAGCAAAAGGAGTACTGGAACTCATTCATTCAGACGTGTGTGGCCCAATGCCATCATCCTCCATTAATGGGTATGTATACTATGTATCATTCATAAATGATTATCCTCGTAAAAGACCTGGATATATTTGAAGTGTTCAACAAGATCAAGGAATTCAAAGCCTTGATAGAAAACCTTTCTGTAAGGAAGATTAAGATACTTAGGTCAGATAATGGAGGAGAATATACCTCAAAAGTGTTCATGAATATCTGCAAAGATGTTGGGATCAATATCCCCAACAAAACGGTGCAGCTGAACGGAAGAACAAAACTATACTGGAAACTATGAAGACTATGATCCATGATCAAGATCTTCCTATGTGCTTATGGGCAGAAGCAGCAATGACAACTGTTTATGTGTAGAACCGATTATCCCATAGCACACTTGGGCTCAAGACACCGGAAAGAAGCCATAGGTAAGCCATCTCAAAATATTTGGTTGTCCAGTGTTTATTCATATACCGAAAGAGAAAAGAAATAAGCTGGAACCCTCCAGAAAGAAGGGAATATTTGTGGGATACTGTGAGGTCTCCAAGGCTTTCAGAATCTACATACCTGGTCACCGCCACATTGATATCAGCAGGGACATGACCTTTGATGAAGAAGAAGCACTTAAGAAATCAAGAAGATGCCAGCTTGAAGAAGTATATGAAGAGGAACCTGTAAATCCTAGGATTGCAGAATCCGTGAGGGAAGTTTCTAGAGCTGGAAAACCAGAGAAGGAAGTCATAACTTCCCCTGATGAGGAGACTCCTAAAGACCATGATATAACAGAAGTTCAAGAACCTCCTCAAATGACCTTCTCCCATAAAATAAATCCTGCTTGGGCAAAAGAGCTTATTCAATATGGAGAGAAGTATGGTGTTCCAGAAGGAACCTCGAGACAGGTGAAAAGACCAAAGCCATTCTCCAGTGACACGACTTTGATGTGTAATCGACTAGATGAAGAGCCTACTTGATTTGAAGAAGCCATTCAAAAGAAGGAATGGGCAGATGCCATGATAGAGGAATACCAATCCATAATGAAGAACGAAGTATGGGAAATAGTTCCCAAATCGAAGAATAAAGATGGGGTATGCTACAAATGGCTCTTCAAAATAAAACATTCTGCTCATGGAAGTATTGAAAAATATAAAGAAAGATTTGTCGCTCGTGGATTTTCCTAGAAGGAAGGCATTGACTATGAAGAGACATTTGCTCCTGTGGCTAGATACACTTCGATCAAAACCATTATATCTCTTGCAGCCAAGATGAAATGGAAGCTGCACTAGATGGACGTGAAGACATCTTTCCTTAACGGTGTTATCGAAGAGGAAGTGTATATAGAGCAACCCCAAGGATTTGAGGTTGAAGACAGGAAGTCTCATGTCTGTCGATTGAAGAAAGCCTTATATGGATTGAAGCAACCTCCTAGAGCTTGGTATGGCCGTATAGACAGTTTCTTGACGAGCTTAGGCTTTACCAAGAGTAAAGAAGATTCAAATCTCTACTTCAAAATTATGGATAATGAACCAGTAATCTTACTACTGTATTTGGATGACTTATTCTTAACTGGAGAAGAAAATCTGATCGTTGAATGTAAACAGAGAACAGAGACTTGCCATAGAATTTGAAATGAAAGACCTTGGTCTAATGCATTACTTCTTAGGCCTTGAGGTATGGCAGAGTCCAGAAAGAATCTTCCTTAACCAAGGAAAGTACATGGTCGAAATCTTAAAGAGATTCAACATGATAGAATGTAAGTCCATGAATACACCCATGGAAGCGAAGCTGAAGCTACTGGTCGATACTTCATCAGAATTGATAGATGCCACACTATACAGACAGATTATTGGATCACTGATGTACCTGACAAACACCAGACCAAACATCTATTTTGCAGTGAAAACCTTGAGTCAGTTTCTGGTAGAGCCCAGACGTGTTCACCTAGTGGCTGCAAAACATGTGATGAGATACCTTAAAGGTACAATGGATTATGGTCTTAGCTATGATGGAGATCATGACTTCACATTGAGTGGATATACTGATGCAGATTGGGCAGGAAGTGTTGCTGACAGAAAAATCACTTCCGGATGTTGTTTCATTTTGGGATCAGCCATGATCTCATGGCAAAGTAGGAGGCAATCCAGTATTGCTCTCAGCACATCGGAAGCAGAGTACATTGCCGCATGTTCTGCTAGCTGTGAAGATATATGGCTTCAAAAGTTGCTGACTGGCCTATTTGACTTGGAGATGAGAGCAACCGTGATTCTATGTGACAACCAGAGTTGCATAAAGATGATAGAGAATCATGTATTCCATGACAGGTCAAAGCACATAGAGATCCGCTATCATTTCATCCATGACATGGTACAGAGAGGAGCCTTGAAGCTCCAGTACATTAGCACGGATGAACAGGTTGTTGATGTGTTGACCAAACCTCTATCTCGTGTAAAGTTTGAACACTTTCGAGACAAGCTTGGTATAGTCCAAAAGGACCCTCCCTGAAAGGGGGAGTATATATTTATTCCTTACTTCTGACCTCACTGTTAGACATAAAGAAAGATGAGTCATTGCTTCTGACCTCGTTGTTAGACATAAAGCTTGACGATGTGTGTTCCTTGCTTCTGACCTCACTGTTAGACGTAAAGCATGACACTGTGTGTTCCTTGCTTCTAACCTCGCTTTTAGATGTAAAGCAAAATGAGTCATTGCTTCTGACCTCGCTGTTAGACGTAAAGCATGACGTTGTGTGATTCCTTGCTTCTGACCTAGTTGTTAGATGTAAAGCAAGATGATTCCTTGCTTCTAACCTCGTTGTTAGATGTAAAGCAAGATGATGGTGATTCCTTGCTTCTGACCTAGTTGTTAGATGTACAGCAAGATGATTCCTCTCTTTTGACCTCGTTGTTAGACGTAAAGCGAGATGTTGATGTGTTCCTTGCTTCTGACCTAGTTGTTAGACGTAAAGCAAGATGATTCCTTTCTTCTGACCTTGTTGTTAGACGTAAAGCAAGATGTGACTGACACTGAGCTACCAACTTATCAGCTGTGACATTGAACCAATGTAGTACTGTGATGTGCTAGCCTAGTGCAGTGATGAGGTATCATTTTTATTGATACATATTGATGCAGATGATGATGGAATTCTTTCGAGAATGATGATGCTATCGATGAAGAAAACTTCCAATGACTCGTAAATGTGCTAGCCAATGTTTCAAGATGATATTGACGATACTGTCCTCCTGATGCCACTGATGATGCAGACCTCTCTCGCCTGATGTTGTTGAAGAATACCCTTCTTGTTAAGGSGGAGTGTTGAAATAATGTAACTGCAAAGAGTATTCTTATTATTATTGATATATTATTTATAGGATTAATCCCCATTGTGGATTAATCATGTCGGTAATTGTATTAGGACCAAATCCCTTTTTGCGGATTGGTCAACAGACAATTATAATAGGCAGAATAAGAAGTCGGCCCCAACAGTTAATAAGAAAACCCAGAAATATAATAAAGGTGGGTTTACCCACCCAGATTAAGAAGTCAGCCCTGCTAGTGAAGAGACACTTCACACATGCCAGAACTTGTATAAATAAAGGAGGCTAGCGCCTCATTTGAACACAAATCACTTGCTCAGTTTGAGAGACAAGTTCTGATCTGTTACCGACAAAGGAGAGAGGGAGAAGAGTGGCGCATCTTTTGGAGAGGACTTTCTGTATTGGTTTGAGTTATCTCTTAACATTGTATTGGCAATTTATGATAAGGAAGTTTTTGTTGGCTTTTCTTCCCCTAGAGGGTTTCCCAGGATAAATGTTTTGTCTCTTGTGAATGCGTATTTATCAGTGATCTTGTTATTATGTTTCTCTTATCTATTGAATTGCAAAGAACTATAATAATGGCATAAAACATTAACATTACATTGGCTGTCAAAAATAGCACTATGGATTATGAAGGATTCATCTCCATCAAAAAAGTCGGTCTCAGATATTTCCACCATGGAGGACCAAATTTTCTACATGTGCTCAGTTTCAATTTCAAGTTGCAGTTTTCCACTTTCAATATCAGGTTCCTCCGCCTGCCCTGCATTGTTTTTTATCTTCTTCATCAGTGGAATTTTGTGAGAATTATCAATATTTATGCGAGGAGGGTTCTTATCTCCTCCTTCGTTCGAAGATTTATGGGTCTTGTTGGGGTGGACCGTCGAAGTGATGCTCCGTGATGTCGTGCTCTTGGGAGTGCTTGCAGGGTACTGGGTACTCTTCTCGTCAGATACTTTTCCATGTTGTCTATACAATTCCGTCGTGCTTTGCAATGTCTCTTCGTCGCAATCGGCAGACGTAGGATTGTTGTCGACATCATCCCTGTCTTGGGTCAGGTGTCTATGGATAAAAGAGGTGTTAAAGCCAACAACCAGTAAATGTTCTCAAAAAATTCCATTAGGGTCGAACCCTTTTATCCTTTCAGCATACGTTAGGTTCAATTTCTTGAAATGGGTGACAAACTCGTCAATCTTGTTGATGTTTCTACAGACGGAGTCTCCGACTTTCCAGGGTAGAGGAATGAAGTATTTTTTTTTCTTGTCATGGAAAAAATGCAACCAATGGTTGTATTGCCTTTCTATTTCTGCAACAAACATCTTGTCCGTTATGTGGCATGGAAGGAAGGCATGATTTTCCTTAGAGCCAAAGACCATGAGGACACTGTAATTTTCATCTTGCTCAAGTGTGCCCTTCCTATTCAAAAAATTCGTTTCCTGGCCAGACATCCGCGGAGCATCCTTGCCCAACAGTAAATCTTTGAAAACTGAGACAAAGCCATTAAAAACTTCATAAAAACAATGGGAGGCCTTGTGCCTCCATAGGGCCTGGTACCGGAATGTTATTGGGTCGAATCCACAGTTTATTTTATTGGAAAGAAAATTTTTTGGAAACGGGCAACAATGCACAATTGCGAAAATTAAGTAGGATGACATATAAAATTTATTCGATTCTTTGAATCGTGACAACTGGGAATAGAGCTCAATGGAAATTAGCTTCCCCCAATCGAAAATGTATTGTTCCTTGACTGTGAAATACAAAATATAAACAATTATATGGGAAATGCTTGTCGTGGATGTCTGTCCCGTTATTCTTGTAAACAACCAAGCAATTTCCCGGAATGGATTTCTAAAGGAACTTACCTACAACCTTGTGATATCTTCAGGAACTGTTGTCGGGTCTTTGAGGAAGTCGGTTAAGATGTCCATCGTGTTATTATTTTTTTCTAGAAACTGCTTGCAGTCTTGTCCTCTGAACATCAATGTTGGTTTTGATAATTTTAACATCTCGTGAGAGACCTGAGGTGACAAAGAAACAAGAGAATGGTCGCACAGTGGAATAATTCTTTGGCCTGGAATATATTTTTTGGCGCACCAAGAGACCACCTCCTTACAATCAAAAAACTCAGGGACGCAGCCTACACGAGCGATTCCAGAGGTCCAAATCACTTCGTTCTGGGCGGAATGGGATGAATAGTAAAAGTATGCTCTGGACCATTGGAAGTTCTAGTCTTCGTGTGCGAACATATTTACTGTATCTCCACAAAATTTATGTCGACCTACTACCATAAGTCTACAAGAATGTTTATTTGTTCCAGATGATGAATAAAATGAAAAGTTGGAAGGCATAATATAACCCTGCGCAAATATTGGTCCAAAGCGTGTGAATGGGAGATGTCCTCGAGAGTTTCATTGATTAATGACAATTTGGACAACTGTTGCATGATGCGCTGTTAACATTAAACACTAGGAATTGCATACATAGAAAATGCGAACATGGCGGATATTGCAATCAGCGATTAAGCATTGTAGATTTCTTGACCGGCCCAACACGACGACGCATGTTTGAGATGAACAATTGGAAGGGACAAGATAAATCTCCACACATCTTGGTTTAATGCGTAATAATGGGAGATTTTCTCGATCGTTTCACCCATTAAAGACAATGTTGACGGTTCGTGCATGGCCAGCTGGTAGCATGAAAGGTTTCTAATTGCATAGTAAGAAAGTACGAAGGTCGCGGGCACAAGAAAATCACAGCTACAAAATAGGGTTGCAAGGTACAACCGTTGAAGGTGAGGGCGCGAGAGTCAAATTGTATGTATCATAACTTTTTGAGTGAAATGCATGTAACAACGAAGAGGGTATGGTAGGACAACCGAAAGGACAGGAAGTTAGAGGGGATGGAAGGCAGCGAGAGATACTTTGAAACATTTGTGGGCCATGGTAGAGTGAAGCTTGCAAGTTCGACGAGCCAGTGCTGGAATTGTAGATCACGAAAGTTTTGAGTGCAATATGTACACGACATAACAAGAAGGAGAGTTTGAAACCGCGAACCCACCAACCGTGGCCATAAAATTGGCCAAGTATGGAAAGCAACAATGGTCGGTCGGATTCATCGTCTGATTATATACATGGAGATAAAGATATGTCAACCCGCCAACGCTGGAACACACGATCATAGAAAGGCAACTTAGTATATAACCACAAAGCGATAACACAAGGGAAGAAAAGGGAAAAAAGGACCAACGAGTCTGTGGTGGGATTGTAAATCATGAAAATTTTGAGTGCGATATGTATATCATGGAACAAGAAGAAACAGAGTTAGAATGTGCCAACCGACAAACCAATGAAGAAGAAAGAAATAAATTGGCTAGGTATGGAAAGCAATAGCAGTCGGTCAGGTTCCTCGTGTTAAGCCCACCCGCCCGAGAACCCGTGATCCAAAATGTCGCTAGGTATGGAATGCGGGATCCATACATCCTCTATAAGATATCATGTCCATACTTTATAGTCCCATAATACACGGAAAGAAAAAAAGGGAAAAATGACGAAGTAGTTAGTAGTGGAATTGTAGATCACTGAAATTTTGAGTGGAAGATGTATATAACAGAACAAAAAGTAACATAGTTCAATTGCGCCACCTCTTCAATCGCAGGCAAAATTCAGTAAGTATGAGGGAACTTATGCAGATCCCTCATTCCATACTTGGACATTTTCTTGGTCGCGGGTTCGCGGCCTGCTGGGCTGAAAATTAATTATCTATTGTTCCATGTCCTACAAATAGCACCCAGACTTCCGTGATATACAAATTGACAGGAGGACATACGGGCTACTTGGGTGAACATTGCATTTGTATTATTCTAGAACATATGCAGATCCCTCATTCCATAGTTTGGCACTTTTTTGATCGCGGGTTCGCGGCCTGGCGGGATGAAAATAGAGTCTCTTTTGTTCTGTGTCCTACAAATAGCACTCAGGCTTCCGCGATATACAAATTGACAGAAACTGCGGGCTGCTTGGCTGAACATTGCATTTGTATTGTTCTATAACATATGCGGATCCCTCATTCCATACTTGGGCACTTTTTTTATCACGGTTTCGCAGCTGGCGGGCTGAAAACAATCTCTATTGTTATGTGTCCTACAAATAGCATCCAGACTTCCGCGATATACAAATTGATAGGAGGAACTATGAGTTGCTTGGTTGAACATTGCATTTGTATTGTTCTAGAACATATGTGGATCCCTCATTCCATACTTGGGCACTTTTTGGATCGTGGGTTCGTAGCCTGGTGGGATGAAAATTAAGTATCTATTGTTCCATGTCCTACAAATAGCACCTGCACTTCCGCGATATACAAATTGACAGGTGCACTTGTGGATATGAGTCTCTATATAAAGTATGGACATGAGATTTTATAGAGCATATGCGCATCCCTCATTCCATACTTTAGGCACTTTTTGGATCGCAGGTTCGCAGCCTGACGGGTTGAAAATAGAGTCTATATTGTTCCGTGTCTTAAAAATAGCACTCAGACTTCCGCGACATACAAATTGACAGGAGGACTTCCAGGCTGCTTCGCTAAACATTGCATTTTTATTGTTTACAGATGCTAATCCCTATCAACTATCTAACATATCTAATAAAAAATATTTTCAATACTAGATTATAATATCAATTTTTGATATTGCAGAATTTAATTAGATGAGAAAGTTTGTACAATCTGGTCGGGCGATTGATATAAAAGTTTTCTGACAAACGAGAAATACACAGTAAACATGTACTTTTAGAGAGTATGGACAAGAGATTTTATAGAGCATATGGGGATCCCTCGTTCCATACTTGGGAAATTTTTGGATCGTGGGTTCTCGGCCTAGCGGGCTGAAATTTGAGCCTCTTTTGTTCCGTGTCCTGCAAATAATACCCAGATTTCCACGATATACAAATTGACAAGCGGACTTGCGGAGTCAACATCTGGCGGATTCAAGATTGCAATTATTTAGGGATGCTCATCCTATCTAAATTTATCTAAAAACATTATTTTCAAATACTAAAGTATTAATATTAACTATTGATATTGTACAAGTGAATTACATTAAATTATTAAAGGATGTTAAATCGCTTATTTTTAAAAAAATGAACGAAACAAAAGAAAGTTTTTTTTTAATTCTATCAAGGCAAGCATAACAAGGACCATTTTGAATTTTAAGGCCCTCTTGTTCATATAATAGCACAATTGAACTCCGGACAGCATATATGCGTTGATTTCAAATTATTCTAGGATATTAATTTTACCAAGTTCATCGAATAAGCAAAAAAATGCCAAAACAACGACCAATTTGAATTTTAAGAGTCTCTTGTTTGTATGATAGGACAGTTGCACTTCGCACTCTATATATTCGTTGATTTCAAATTATTTCAAAACAATAATTTGACCAAGTCCATCGATCAAGGAAATCTGCTAAAGCAAGCCACATAGTACATTTGCATCACAACGCCATAGAAATTATCAGTCGGATCTGCGTGCCAGCTGGCTAAACAATTCAATTATATTGTTCTGTGTCCTCCAAAGAACAGTTGGAGTTCCAAGGTATACAAATTCACAGACAAAGCAGATAACCAAGAACCAACCATACTTTAAACAGGCTGCAAGCAAGTTCCCAGAAGGTTCCATAGAGCAAAACCTATCGACCTTTGCACCAAACAATTTGATATACAAAGAAAAGACGTCGCCACATTAGTTTTCTCTTGCATCCGGTATATGTCAGCGCGTGAACCCTGCAACCGCCCATCATAGAAAGACAACTAAGTATAAAACCAGAAATCCATAATGGATGGGAAAAGCAAAAGGGGAAAAAGTATCTAACAGTCATTTTTTTTTTTTTTAATGGCAATGTTTTTGAACCCTTGTTGGGTTCTCACTAGTAAAAGAATTAACTGCAAATCACTAAACTTCTTTGGCTGCAAGATGTATATGACGGAACAGGGAACATAGGTGTTGGGTACCGCGAACCAGGGGCCTGGTGCCCAGATACCTGGCTAAACATTGCCCAAGACAAAGGTTTGATATCTATTTCAATAGTATTCATACTAGTATTTATCAATGGAGAAAGTTTTCATATTTATCTTAATAGTATTCATAGTAATATATATTAATGGATTGTTTCTGTTTCAAATGCAAATGATCTCCCAATTTGCAAGATGCTCTCCGGTTCGCAAATTTTGTTGAAACCACCAAATTTTTTACTGCAACATGTACATAGCGCAACAAGAAACATGAATTTGCATTGTGGTCTCAACGAGATAAACTCTTTATCATCTATTCATCTTGTATTGCTTGCAATGACATGAGCAAACGTCGGGTCTCCATAAACATCAATATCTAAATTAAATTAAATGAAATCAATACTTGGTGTCACTTAAGTAATTAAAGCATAAATTGCAGACTACAGAAGTTCTTTGGATACAAGATGTATATGATGGAACATGGAACATAGTTGTTTAATACCGCAAACCCAAACATAATTGCCTAAGTTTTTTGTATTTATTCCTAGTACTGATATCAGAATATATGCACGGATATTATGAAATAGAAGAAGCTGCAATATATTCAACATACTTAACAGGAACATTGCGTCAATAGTTGAGCCTCTTATGAAAAATTATTCTTAAATCTAAAATGTAAAGAAAGAACATACCAGTCTTTATTTAGATTGAAGTACTGGGCAGCAGAATAATTTTGAACACCCCTACAAAATAAATGTGTTTGATATAGGGGACAATGACCTACTTATCTCACCTTTTTTTATGTACACATAAACCAATTTCCAGTGAAGGTCACCTCCTATAACCGAACATGGTCATGCTAATGCATGGATTAGATAAATCTTGAAACAAATTAATACCCATTTGAACATAAACATAACAATATCATGTTTATCACACGAATTTTCTTGTGTGTTTCAATAGTTCGCATCATCTTACTAATAAATCTCAACCACAAAGTTTTGAATTAGCATTGTTTGTTAAAAGAAACTCTCCACATAATATGATTGTTGGATTAACAAAACCATTCTTAGATGGAATGATTGTTTCATTATTTCACACTTCTTGTATAATACTTTCTTTCAAACTTGTTTCTCCATGTAGAGTTGTTGGGAAATCCAAGGGAAGGGAAGGCTCATTAGAATATGTTATAAAGAAAGATATCTAAACAATTGACATACAGAGAAAGAACTATAAAAATTTCAAAGCATTTGCATACAAATATTCTTAATGTAAAATGCTTGTAGGACTCATTGATAATTTTATTCATAGAGGCCAATGCATAAGATGAGCTATGAAATTATTGAAGCTTAAAAATTATGGAGTAGTGGTATCTATCATTGTTGTTATTGCTTATGTGACAATATTGTAAGGGATGTTAAGATTAATAACATAGGTAAGGAGAGAAGCTAGTTGATGGTGATCGGAACCTAGGGACATTGCATTTTCAATGCACAATGCTACAATGAGGGAAACACTTTTGATGCCACAATTGTGCTCAATGTCAACCAGACCTCAACATCTTAATAACAACGTGTCGTTGTAGCTGCCACAACAACCACAACCGCAACCACTCCTCTCATTAACAGTGTTGCATGTATCTATGCATTGTGAGTGTTGTATTTCTCTTTCTTATTTCCCTTATTTTCATCTTTAACCTACCATGACTTCTCCTTCACTTGTTTACTCATTTTCAAAACATACGTGAATTAAGTCTCCAGAAATAACTTTAGCCATTATTTTATTAGATACAAACATAAACATTTATAGCCTGTGACATATTGTTGTGCATAATTACTGACAGTGTTTGTGATTATCCAATAGTAAAAGCAGACCATTTGTTGACCTTGGAATTTGTTAATTCTCCTGCTTTGACATTTTCTTCTTTGCATTGCAACTTCATTGGTGATAGAGATATACAAACTTATAGGTAATAAATACTCCATAAATGAGCCAAGAAATCCATTGGCTCCTTTACAGTTTTAGGAGGAGGAGGAATGCAAAGACATTCAATGAGAAAATAAGTCAAACACACTCTTCTCCATCTCCATATATTAAGGCAACCTACAAAAAATAATGCACAACAACCACCAAACTTTATGAACATGAAATAACTATTCCAAGGAAAGGTTACAATTGGACACTTGTGTATCAATATTTAACCTTTAAACATATCAAGCAGTTCAATACCATGACATGCTAGACTATAGTGGAGCCATTAAAAAAATCAATGCCATGGTTATGTTGTTCATCATCATGAAGATTGCAACCAATGTTGATAATAAAAGAATGACATTGAGTAGAAAGATGGTAAGCATAATATTAATATAGTAGAATGGCAGTGACTTCGATATGTAGAAAATACTTCTACAAGATGTAATACTTGAATATGACGACGAGGTTAGCTATTTTACCTTAATTTTTTTGCACGCATGGTGTTCGATACACAACATAGTCATTGAACCATGCTCTGCAATTACTCACTAAGCCACATCAAATTGTTTGAGTGTTTTATAAAGCTGTTGGAATTTAAGGGGAAAACAATACCGTATCTAGAAACACAAATTCTTGAAAATTTGCACATCAATAGCTACTATAATTTATGACCAGGAAAGCATAATAAAAATTTTGATGCATAACCTAACAACATTAGTGAGTAAACAACATAAATAATTCAGATCTGAATATTACCATAGCTATAGAAGAAGAACAAATGTACCTAAGTAGTTGTTGTTTCCTTCCTCCAATGTATGCTCATAAAAAGGCTTAGAAAAACATAGATCAAACCCTCAGAGTAGATCTCCTCATGGGCAAGGGAGCAAAGCCAAGAAGGACTCTTAGTTTAGTACGAAAAAATCAGAACTCAACAAGCTGGAGAAACCAAAATTAAAAACACAGTCCAAGCCATTGTCCAAGCATTAGGGCTGAATACAAATCACTATCCAAACTAGGGCTGGAAAGGCAAAGCCACATTTAGCCAAAATTTAAACACAGGTGCCTTATTTAAGCTGAAACAAATATCAACAGACCAAAAATATCATCCCTAAAGTTTAGTCACAAGGAAACACAACAAAAACACAGGGACAACACCATCAAAACAACAAGGGCTACACCATCAGATAACAAAGGCAGGACCAACATACAAGCAACCTCAATGGCTAGCAGAGATAAGCTCATGATAGGCAGGGAAGACATCAACAGTCAGCAGAAAGCTCCAACAGTGATGGCTAACAATGATACACCCAGGATAGGTAGGGATGGACACAAAACTGGCCAGCGACAAGCTTCATCAACATAAATAGACCCAGGACAAGATGGTATGGTCATAGACATGCTGGAAGCAAGCTCAAACAAGGATGGATCGCTGGGATAGACCCATGTTGGGCTAGTACATGCAACAAAGGGGTGATAAAAACCCTTGTAAACCTATTCAGAAAGGCCGCATCAAAACCTCAGTCTCACCATCAGCTTGGACGAGAAAGATCATATTATCAAGTGTGTCAAGTGAGGGAGAGGCCACTCCTTTATATAGTTTTAGGTAGGTAAGATAGGGTTAACACATTAACCATTTAGACTCCACTTTGACATAGCTTTAGGGTTAGGTTGACCCCTAAAATAACAAGCCAACTAAAACGTCAAGTGGTAAGACCAATAGACCAAATCAACAAGATAATTAAATCGAAGAGGAGGGTTTCATAAACATGGCGGCCAACTTTCTTTAGGAGAAAGTAAAGTCCAATAAATGAATTTGAACCAACACATAAACATAAATTTAGGAGGCATAACTCAAGCAAGGGGTTTCAACAATAAGACAAAGTCAAAATTCAAGTCCTTTTAATGGCAGTTTGTCCACAAGAGTCTCATGATATAGATTATAATATTTTTATCATCCTAGCATACAAGGAAGGCCAATGACATGATAATGACTTTCTTCGTAACTGATCCTAGGTCACATGGACCATCCCGGGAGATAAGAAGGTCACACATCATCTCGGCTTTGTACTCAAACCAAGAATATGCCTAGTCCCAGACCATGATACCCCAAAACACATATGGGGGCCCTAGATCACAACTACGGTCTTAACCACAAAGGTATACAACCAAGGATCAATCCAAGCGCTAAGAAAGGATTCCATGGAACACATCCAGTGGCCCTAGAACACATCTAGGGACTTATATCATCAAACTTCTTGGTCCCTGACTAATAACTACAACAATACACTGGGGGCCCAACTAGGGTCTTTTTCCATGGCTATAACTGCTTGGTCCTAGACCAAGTACCCCAGGAGTGCACTGGGGGTCCTAGATCACAACTAGGTTCTTTGCCATCCTCCCGGAGAAGGGCTCTTGCAGCTGCATTAATTTTAACAAAAGCAAGGAATCGAAGCTAGGGGGATGATCTGAATGATGAAGTATGGGATTTGAGCTCATTGAGTATGTAAAGAATGAGGAAAGCTAATCCATTATATCGATTGTAAATTGGTGCAAGGAACTATGGCATGTTCGTGGGTGGAGAGAGTAGGAAATTAGCATGTGAAAGCTTCTTCGTGAAAATATCACATCTTAATTGTTGTCATAATGACTAACAAAGCATACGTATTGAAGGGCATATGGAAGAGGTTTATCTTTTAATTAAGTACTAACCATAGATTGAAAGGCATATGGAAGAGTCTTATCTTTTAATTAAGTACTAACCATGAAATAACAATGAAATGGTCATTTTGTTTTTATTTTTTCTATTTTTAAATTGTAAATGAAAAATATCCAATCTA
>JASDQU010711788.1:30967-47658 GCA_032191745.1 Picea mariana
CTATTAGTGGATTTCTCCAGGGAATGAAGGTGCCTTATCCTACTCCTTGTCTTCTTATCATTCACATTCCCATATCTTATTCTATGATATTTGGATGTTTCCACTTGTGTAGAACCAAATTCAGGCTTTGTGTCAGAGTCCTTATTGTCTTTCTTCTGCAAGATGTTCAATCTATGAAGTATCTCTTCCTGATCCTTCATTATATTTTCATTATAATCTCTATAGCTCTACACTTATCTATGCACACTTCTCATAGTTACAATCTCCTTCATGTCTCTTCTTCCATTTGACTCAGTATCAACATTCTCCATGCTGACATGTAGAGCTTTGAATTATTCCTCATGATTTTAGGACCCTTAAGAATATTTTGTTTTTTTTGGTTATCATATAGAAACCAAACTTCTTCTATGAACCTCTAATTCTACCAAAAATGTGCATGAAAACAATTTTTGTTATATGAAAACAAATACATACATAATTCGAAAAATAATGCATAAATGTTTCTTCCCTTTAATTCCACCAATCATGTTATTTTGATTTTACTGCAAAAATTTCTTCTCAAAATATTTTTTTGGGTTAATATATGGATTCTCCTCTTCAATACCTTTCCATATACTATTTACTTTCCCAATTCTGAGTTTTGAGCATAAAGTTGCGGTCTTCAGAATTTTTGATCATTTTCCCTTTTTTAACCTTGCATGCTACAAGTGTCCTCTTTCTCTCCCAACACATTTTCAGATACCTAGAACTCAAATATGAATCCATGTATGACTTCTACAATCCATGAGATTTCTATAGACTATTCTTGGGCCCCAAACTGACTCCTGAGTTAGGAATTATGCCCTCTAAAAGAAACAAGATACTAAATTTTTACGCTTGAATGTTTTGGTTGTAACTCCCTCATACAAACTCCATTTGGCGAACACTTTAGCTTGATGGAAAACTTTCTCCGAGATCTATCATTTTAGAAGAATAAATTGTGTGTCCTAAAATGACACAAGTTTCATAGATTTTGTTTTTCTAAAAATGTTGTTTAGGCCCTCAAGAATGCTCTGCAAGATGAAGACCTTTGAAAATAGGATTTTTTGTGGAAATATTCACTAAGTTATTGTTGTAACAGTATTTAGATACAAACTGTTGCTTCCAAAATTGGGATAAATCCTAATCATTGATCTTCCTATCCTTTCCAAGTTGTAGCAAGACATATGTAAGACTGCCGAGATATCTTTCTCAGAATCTTCCCATCAGAAGTCCAAATTCCTGGGTATGCGGATGTCTCTGAAATTTGAAGTCTGAAACACTATAGGAATCTTTCTGTCAAGAAACGTCCATCGAAAATGGGATTTCCTTGGTTTTCAACCCTTCCAAACTCTGAAGTTTGATAGCCCATTGGGCTTGCTCTTTCAGACTTCATCCATCATAAACCTCCTCTTTGCACGAACCTTTCGACATGTTGGGTATGTGTTATATTATTTTCCGGGTGCGCAGGTGGGTGAAATGGGGCGAATTCCCCGTGTGGGGGTTCGGGTACAGTGCCCCTGAGAAAAAAATTTCTTCCTCGGGAAACGTGTCACATATTTAGGTGGTTTTTCGACACATGTATTTTTTACCGATGGTTTTCTATTTTTGGTTAAGGAATTAGGGTTGTTGACTAATCCAGGTCATTGGGTTAGGGTTTTGGATGTCGTTGTATCCTATATGTATATTGTATTGTAAACAATGTAACACTATGAATGAATATAGAATATGCTGGTTTTCTCGGTTTAGGTTTCTAGGGGAAAAATCTCTATGTAATGTTTGTATTTTCCATTGTATATTTTCTGTTCTTTTACTGAAAATCTGTTTGTAGTAAATATTGTACAAGGTTAAAATCTACATGAAAACCCTCTTCCGAAGTCTCTCAGGAACAATTCTTCCCGAATTCATGCACTCGATTGATATGTGGCACTAGAGGATTCACCCACCCTTACTAAAATTTTCTCTTACATGGCACACTAATGTGGAAACTTACATGGAATTCTCCTTCACCCTTGGCCCTTCCAAGGGAACATTCTCATCCGATAGATCGTATGGTCAAAAATCATTCCACTCAATGACCATGATCATATCGGGCTCCCTAAACTATGCACTAGTTACCTCAGTTGAATTGAATCCCTCGGAAGGTGAATATACCTTTCCCTGATCCTTCTGAATAGGTATTTCTAATTCTACCACTCTAAGAAATCCAACAACTATGAGAAATGTTAGTCAATGGCCATGATCATTTCAGGCTTGTTCCATCTGAATCCTTTCTTTGGACTCAACCTTATGTCTGAATCCAAAGTCTTTATGAAACCTTCTTCCCGAAGGCCTGTTGAGAATTCCCTCCTCAAACCTCCTGCGACTAAATCTCGATGCTGATTCTCCAGGTCAAATTAATATGGACCATAAATTACTAAACTTCACGACCTCCGTGAAACTTACAATATTTCGTCTCTCTAGGGAAAAATCGACTCTGCAACCTATAATTCAATGCCATAAGTTCTCTTCTTCGGGTGTACTTAATCATTTAAACTCAAAATATGCTCATAATTTGGGGATTTCACTTTTGTTCACCAATTGTTTTCCAAATCCATCACAAGAAGAAATATACAACCACAAATTATTCAATTTGTGTTGTCTCTTGGCCCATACAAGATGAATGTTGAACCTTGATCTCTGATACCATTCTATAATGTCCCCCATCTTAACTAGGGAACATTACTATGTAGAAACACTCATAGATTGAAATTTCCTTCTACTAGTTAAATTTTTGTACCTTACGAGCTATGATTTAAACTTATTTTTGACTAATTTATGATACCCATAACTAAAGGCATCTACAACACTCTAAACAAGCATGAATTCAACTGATAAAAATCTATAACAACATATAAACCATTATCATTCACAGAGTAATTGCACAACCATAGAAAAATAAATAACTCAGTAAGATAATAAATAAACACTTATCTTTAAAAGATATTTTGTACAGCTAGTTGTCTGGAAAGGATGTTCCACCCAACCATAGACCTGATATTCCAAATATCAATAGAAAGTCAACCCCATGCTGGGGATAGGAATTCATAAAAGAAGGGTGCCTCTCATAGTCCCCTTACAACTCAATATCTCACAACCCACTGGATTTCTCCTATAGCTAAGGAATGCACCCCTTCACTGTTCTCAATTCATTAGGTGTCCCATTTTTTTATTAAGGTCTCTCTGGCACATGTGGCTAGGAAGATCTCAACTGGGAACTCACTGCCAGGAAAAACTACCAAGAAACAAAAACAAACACTTACTGATATAGTGAAATTCACCCAGGAGTTCACTCTTCAGGCTTGAAAACTTGGCTCTTCAATTTCCATCTCCAAAGTGCTCCAAAAATGCTTCGTTATGCTCTAGAATTCACCCAACCTTGTTGTTCCATATCCAAATATCTTCTTCCTTGTTTTCTCATGTTGTTCATGTAAAAACTAAATGTCTAAAACTTCTTGTTACCACCCATAAAAATTTCCTCTCTTTCCCCAAGATAGTTGATTTCTCACTCTGTCCAATGTTTCTTGTACCTCAGCCTCGTGCTCTCAAATAACTATGGAATGTAATTCTCACACCCACCCTATGACATATATTCAATGATTGGGCTCTTCTACACTCAACCAAAAAATATAAGTTTTCCCCAAATGATACTAAAATTCATAAATGTGGGTTTCAATTAATACCCATAAATGTTTCCCTTTGGACCCCTCTTGGACACTCTCTAGGCATTCCCCTCTCTTTTTTTATCAATCAGACCCATCTTTATCCATATCCAAGAAACCAATATTACATTATATTTATTTACAATTCAGAAAATACATTTCACATTTACATTGCTTTGCCATAGACACATTTATATCTACATTATGCATTAATTAAATTGCAGATTATAGTGGGGATGTTATAATTCCTTCATATCACATCTTAAGCAGAATAAAATCCCAAGAAAACTCCTCAAACTTCTCTTGCACACCTTTAGATTAAAAAAAGATACCCCAACACCTTCAGTGCACCTTAGATCACTTATGTGCACCTCATACTTGATATCTTTCTTGGTTACACTAAAAATTTTCACCTCTATCCTGTATTTATAGTATTCATGTCCTTACTTTCAGGGCAAACCTATAAAAACTGGTTGAGCTGACCTCAATTTTTTGGTTGGGTTGTCGGATGGAAAAATTCATATCTCCTCATTTGTAGGGAGTTATAGGGAATTCAATATATCGTTGGAAAGGTATTGGTATAATACTTTCATCCATATAACTTTTTATCCCATTTGGGTTAGTTATATGGTGTAAACATTCCTTCAAAGACAAGGTATCCAAATTGATCATCAAAAATCCAAAGGAAATATTTCCAACAATATCCATCTTTCAATCTTTATCTTGGAAATTTCTAGGCTTGTAATATTTATATTGGACATTTTTAGTCTTTCCCTAAATTTGACATCAATGAAAAAAATATTTCCAACAATATCCCCCTTTGTCATTAATGAAAACCCTTATTCGATTCTGATACTTCCCATGTCTGCAAATTTCCTTGTGTCTGCAATTCTTCCTTTGTCTACAACTTCTCCCCCTTTGACATCAATGGAAAAGGGATGATCCCAATGATCTTTTGCTTCCCTTCAATAACTACAATGTGAAATTTGAAAGTACATCTCTAACTAATCATTTTCCAGGATGTCTCTACTACAATTATCCAACAATGATCCTTCTATTTGATTGTTTTTATTGATCAAACATTCCACTCCAAAGTCATGACATTAATGTTTTGAATTGGGTGAAGCTTTAGTATAGACTTTATTTGAATATATTTCTTCCTCCACATTCCTTTTTGAAAAGGACCAATCAAATGACTTCTCTTGTCCAAAAGAGTACTGTAAAATTGAATTTCCATTTTCACAAGGAAATGACCCAACCTTACCTTTTCTAGAAATGGGGTGTACGATTTTCGAGTGAGAATAAAAAAATGAATATCCCTGCCATCTTCATCTAGATTATCACATCCTTTCTCATAACAAATAGTTTCATCTCTCTATGCTTTGAGTGAGAGACAACAAGTCTATAGTTGGGTGCATGTCTAAGGTGCATCGTAGGTGGATGTGGAGACGATTGTGACAAAGAGTCTTGGTGACGATATGTGTATGAGTATATTGGTGAGGTGAGGCAAGTCATTTGACTCTGCCCTGTTGTAAACCAAGCTGACAGTTCTTGTTGTAACTGTTTCATAATAACAAAGACTTAATCATATGTTAGGCACAATTCATGTTTCCCACACTATATCTATGTTTGTCTTTCGCTTGTTCCATAGTTCTCTTGGTCTCTCATGGATGTATGCTTAGTTATGACTAAGTGTTAAATAAAGTAACAAATGTCTAAGTATACAAGAGTTGCACTAGAGTAGGAGTGTGACTCGTCAGTATCCTAGAATAGAGTATGGGTGTGCCCTAGGTGAAGAGGCATAGTCCGAACGAAGTAACCTTGGTGTTGTCAAGCATCCAAGTGAGAAATGTCATGGTGTCCCACACCCTCAAGAGGTGCATGATCCCAAGATTATCTAGGCATGTTGTGGGGACATGAAAATAACAATAATAACATCCAAAGGATGAAATTATAGTCATACCTCTGACATTTCAGTTACACTCTCTTTGAAATTTCATTTTAGTTACACACAGACTCTAACAGATAGATTTGAATTTTTAGTTGTCATTTGTATTATCATTGGATGGTGAAAAATTATCTTGATATAATGGAAGGAAGTGTATTAATGTATTAAATTGTTATTCGATCTTATTGATGTCTATCATACAAGTATCCCCACTCCTATGTTTGTAATGTGGATATGTAGAGTCCTCTTGTGCTCAACAACACTGGTAACTGGTGCATACTATATTTGTGTTTGTAGATAAATATGAGGGGATACCATTAAATAAATGAGACACATTTGAGGTCATTGGTGATTTATAAATGATCCTAGTAACATGGATCTCAACAGGGTAACATGATCTACATGTGGCTGTGCGACGACACAACATGATCTGCATGTTGTTGATGGTATTACAGTGAGTCTATAGAATTATTTTTTAGTTTGGTGTTGTAATCATATTAGAATTTTAAGATATCCAATATAATTGTTTAATGATTCCTTATATTGGCTCTCTTTTGGTTTAATTTGATTCCATTCTATTTGAAATTCATTCATGAGAACATATATGAACTGATTTGTTTCTTGTTGTGTTAAATTTTATTTCATGAGAACAAACAAATCAATCACTGTGTTTGGGGCTTTGACTTACTATATAATAAAATTGTTGTAAGATATCTTTGATCCTTTTCTTAGTCTTTGTAATTTGGTTGATTTTATTAGATCCATTTTAAATGGCACTTCAATTAGTCCATTGAAATTAGATTTCTGAATTTTTTATATTAACTTTTTATCACCGAAAGAAATACATTAGAGAGTATTTAATTTTTTATCCATGGTCTAGCTTGTTGGATTCCCAAAACATACTGCCAAAAATTCCACAAAATATCCCAGTTCATCCATTTCCCTTTTTCTCCTCGCCGTTTCTATAAAAAATTCCCATACATCTTGTAAATTCCATAGTTGTATACATCCCCTTTGGTAGCACCAACCCTCCTAAACCATATCCTACATTCATAACCCTTAGTAGTTACACAGAGAAAAAAAATATAGCTCAATAAAGTATTGTGATGTAGCCAACATGTCCTGTTACATGCCTTCCCAAAATGGAATGGTTTTGAGACATAACTTTGTCATGTCAATTATAGGGTTGGTTATAGGTCTATTTAAGCAATTTTTGATGCTTCTTCATCCATTTGGTGCCTCTATGTACTCTTGCTGATGTGATATAAATTGTGCATTATCGACCAAAAATATGCAGTGGAAGCTTACATGGAATCCAATTATGTTGACTTTCCTAGTGGATTTTTTAATAGCTTTCGAAAATAACTTAAATCATGTTGCGATTGAGCTACTGAGCATTAAACCTACCTTGTTTCCATTGAGAATTCAAACTAATTTCTCTTTCCTATCAAAACAATTAAAAAAATAAACTATATAGTCTCACATTTCCTATGGCCAAGCAATGCCCAATAAAAACCCATTTCTAACCCTTTGATACGACTACACCAAAACTTACCCAAACTAAACCTATGACTTTCTAATTAACAACGAAGCATCCTATCTACTGGAAACTTGAGGGATAATTTTAAGGATGAAAATTTATATTAAATGTAGAAACTTGGGCTAATATTACTAGTCTTTAATAGGAACAATTTAAAACGTTTGGCGATATTTTTGTAAAAATATTCAAATTAAGGATTTTATATAGTTTCTATACAATTTTGGTGATTTTATGGTAAAATAATTTTATTCTAAGGAATTTGGGAGAATCATTTTTAGAAAAAATGGAAATATGTGAATCTTGTTTTGGGAAAAACCATGGAAAATTATCCCATTGAATAAATTTAACTGCTAAAATTTTTAGAGGCCACAACTCCCCTTTTATGAGCTACAGAACTAGTCAACTCAACAATTCCGTTTTTATCCACTCTTAAATATAAATTCATTACTAAATTGATTCTTAAATCTAAGGGATGTTAGTGGGAATTTAAGCAATGTAGCTATGTAATATTAAAATTTTAAAAACTTTTGTATTTTTATTTTTAGACAATTGTTTTTTTGGAAATTAAATGATAGTGATTAAAATTATTTTTAAAATAAAATATATGAATAATAATCAATTTTATTCTAGTATCAGTCATAAAGGAGAGTTGGTAAAGGAGGAAAATGAGACTGTGTTCTAGGGTTAGGGTTGCTTCAACTCTGGTGCACTTGGCCGCCCCTACAGGGGCTCAATGATTCCCAATGAAGGAGGGATGCGAGGCTCCTCCTACAGTGAAGAAATGACGCATGGAAACAATAGAGGAGGTTCCAGGCACCCCACATTTGAGCCTCTGCCAGATCTTCGCTCACAACTCCTTTTTGAGGGAACATTCAAGGATAAAGAAATGGACATTGATTCATGGAAAACACCAATACCAACAAGCACGACACATCCATGGATACCTGGGAAGTGTGTTTCCCAGATGTCGCAAGCCCCAAAGTACATCATAAGAACACCCATTATTTAGGAACACGAGAAATACATGAGAGACTACGACCCAGTGGGGAAATTTCTAGGGCTCTAGCCCTCTAAACATGAACTGGTAAAATGGATACACCAATGGTGGAAGCCCAAAGGCCATTATGATCTCCAGTTGGGTTCCAAAGGATTTTTCACCATAATCCTGCACAACCTAGAGGAAAAAAATCACATCTTTGATGGAGGTCCCTATTTCTTCAACTCAGTGGGTCTCTTCTTAAGATTTTAGACGAAAAATTTCATCCCATAAATAGAGGACTTCATGCATGCCCCAGTATGGATAAGGCTCTATTCCCTACCATAGGAGTTCTGGCTAGAAGAGGTGTTGGCTGGCATTGGAGACACCATTGGAGTTTATGTTAAATCCTCAGAGGCCTCGAAGCAAAGACGACACACCTCCTATGCGCACATCTGTGTTTATCTGAATATTTCAAAGCTTCTACCTGGATCCATTGCTTTGGAATATTATGATGAAGACTGGTTGCAAACCATTGACTATGAGAACGTCCTATTCAGATGAATAAAATGTCATGAGCATGGGCACCTCTTCAGGGACTGTCCCCTCAATACAAAAAGAAAAGATGGAAGCCCAAAAGAAAAAAAAACCAAATATGGCTTCATCCAGGTACCAGGAAAGCGCAAACAAGGACGAAAAATACCAACAACCCCAACCAACAAGGAGCCGTCCTCCAACAACTAATTTGAAATTTTGCAACAACTTCCAGAGAACATGGATGCCTCACAGGTCCTTCCCTCAGAGAAACAACATCAAAATCCAGAGAAGGGGAAAGCCATGGAAGTCCCAGGTCAGCCCCAAATCACTCCTCCACCCAGTTCCAATACCACAGCCATAAAACCCTTAGAGACAGAAGACGGGGATGCATAAATGGACCTAGATGAACAAGATCCAGTGGGATTTGACCTAGAGCATCTGGAACATGCTTATCGGCACTAGAAAATCTATACCATACCCCCAAACCAGTTGAGAAAATTTCACAAGATCTTACTTCACTCCACAGTAGGCTCCACTGCTAGATCCATCATGGGTATGGGAATACAAGGAAACACGCAGAAATAACAACACAAATCTCAGAAAGATGAAAAGAAAAGGGGAAGAAAATCAACCAACAAGCTCATCCAAGAGATAGGGCATTTTATGGTCAACTTAGGTCAGATCCATGTCATATCTGACAACGTTCCCCCCCTCCCCTACCCATCCTCATCATGAAGATCATCTCTTGGAATATAAGGGGACTCAACGGTCATAGTAAGAAGAATCTACTATGAAATATTATCATAGTAGAAACACCAGACATAATGATGCTCCAAGAAACAAAATGTCCCACTGAAGAAATGGACAAGCTTCTCCCTTAATGCTGGAAGCAAGGGAAGGGTATCTACACAGATGCTATGGGTATAGCAGGGGGATTGGCACTTCTTTGGAACCCATTCTCAGTTACCCTAGACAATTTCTTCACAGCCAAATGGTCCATCTCTGCAGCTTACCGACTCATCAGCTCCAACAAACCCGTCAATTTAACAAATTTCTACGAACCTGCTACACCAAGGGACAAACATGCCTCCCTAAGGAGTCTGGAGAACCTGGCCATCATAATGGAGGGGAACAAATGGATTATAGGAGGGGATTTCAACATGATCCACAATCTATATGAGAAGAGAGGAGGTACACACAGTCTCGATGCAGAGTTTGGGGACTTTCAGAGCCTAATTGACAATTTAGGCCTCATTGACACAGAAACCCCAAATGGAATCTTCACCTGGATGAATTGAAGAACTGGTTCTCATAAGATAGCTTGCAGGATGGACCGCTTCCTTCTCTCTAATTCTCTCATGATGAAAGGCACATCTCTGGAAGCATGCATTCTCGATGTCCATGGGTCAGACCATTGGCCCATCCAATTTTTGATGGAAATTCCTGCCACTCCAAGACAGAAACCCTTCAGGATGGAATGATTTTGGCTCAATCACTCAGACTTTCAACAAAACACCCACACTTGGTGGAGGGAGGTGTCTCTTCCATAGGGATCCAATATGTACATATTCCAACAGAAACTTAAAAACTTCAAGAAGAAGCTCAAGACTTGGAACAAAGACACCTTCAAAGATATATTTGAGGCCCAAAAGTAACTTATGGACCAAATGGGCATCATACAAAGCCAAATACATGATCAGGTCATCTATGAGGATATCAAAACATAGGAGGCAACAATACACCAAAAGCTAGAGGAAAGAAAACCCCAAGAGGAGATCTTGTGGAAAAACAAGTCCCTCATCCAATGGCTAAAGGAGGGCGACAAAAAAAAATGTTCTTCCATAGATATACCATTCAAAGAAGACATGCCAATCACATTACTCAGCTGCTTATAGATAACAGGAAAACCCTCCACTCCCATGAGGATATGGAAGCAGAGTTGGTCACCTATTATCAAAATCTCTTGATGGAACCCCAGGGGGATATATCACAAGCCATAGCCAAGGTTACACAACACATGCCCTCTATAATCATAGAGGAACATAATGAAACTCTGCTATGACCTATCACGATCGAGGAGGTAGATCAGGCACTCCAGGATACCCCCAAAAGAAAAGCTCCAGGACCGAATGGTTTTACTTCAAAATTTTTTCATCACCGTTGGAAAATGATTAGAGAAGAGGTTTGGGAAATCATTGAATATTACAGAGTCTTAGGTCAATTCCTTCCATCCCTTAATGCTACTTTCCTCACCTTGATTCCCAAAGAAGAGCTTGTAAATCAACCCAAATAGTTCCAACCAATCCCTCTCTACAATGTCATCTACAAGCTCTTAACCAAGGTGATAGCAAGGAGACTCAAGCCTATCCTCCCCTTCATCATCTCACCAGAACAATCAAGATACATGGAAGGAAGAAAAATTTTGGACAACGCCATCCTAGTGCATGAAGTGATCCACTCCTTACATAAGACCCACACACTAGGTATGATCTTAAAACTAGACCTTTCTAAAGATTTTGACAAGTTAAGTTGGAGATATATGCCCTCAATGCTCCCAGCCTTTGGTTTTGACCCACCCTCGGTAGATTGGATCTTGAATCTCACCTCCTTGACTTTCTTTTCAATATTAATCAATGGATTCCCTTCTCTCCCTTTCTCACCCATCAAAGGAATCAAAAAAGGAGATCCTCTGTCCCCTTTCCTCTTCATTATCATGGTAGAAGGTCTAAGCCGCTCAATCCAGGCAACCATAGCTAACAAGACTACCCTTGCACAACATCAATCCTCCAATCTCTCACAACCAATTTGTCGATGATACTCTAATGATGGGATCCCCTATAGTCCATGGGGCCCATACTATCCTCTCCATCATTCAAACCTTCTGTGAAGCCTCAGGAATTGACACTAACAAGGACACGTCCCATATTTTCTTCTTTAACACCCTGGTGCTGATTCAACTACACATCATAGAAATCTTAGGTTTCACTCGAAGCTCCCTTTTGTCCAAATACCTAGGCATCCCCCTCCTTGACAAAGCCCTCAGAAACCTCTCCTGGGAAAGCCTCCTCACCTCTTTTCAAAAAGACTCTGCTCTTGGACCTATCATGCTCTCAATATTCCCATCCACCTCATCCTTCTCAAGTCAGTGCTGCAAGCCTTTCCTATATATACCTTCTCAGCCCTTGCTGCCCCTAATTTCATCCTAAGTGCTATCAGAACCCTAGAAAGAAACTTTCTTTGGCAAGGGCTCAAAACAGGGAAAAAATTAGTGCTCATCAGTTGGGAAAAGCTCTACAAACCTAAGGATCAAGGGGGTCTTGGCTTAAAGGACCCTTCAACCATGAACAAAGTCCTGAGCGCTAAGATATGCTGGAGATGGCTGAAAAGGCCTCAAGATATCTCGGCCAAGATTTGGATAAGAAAGTACACTCCCAATACAGTGGAAAGAAACCTCATTAGATGGAACGGAGACACCTCAGGCTCACTGATATGGACAACTAACAAGAAAAATCGAAATTTAGTGGTCAATCACGCCTTCTGGGAAATCAGGAATGGGAAAACAACCTCCTTTTGGAATGACTCATGGCAGCAGTTACCTATTTTGGTGCAAGAGGCTTGGGTTGACACCTTCCGCACCTCGGCTACCCAAGCGAGATTGAAAAAAGTGGCATATTACTGGAAGGACAACCTCGAGGATGCCACTTGGAGATGTTGGAAATCCATAGGAGATGACCTTCACATCAAAGCTCACATGGAATTACAACCCTGGTGCAACCTAACTAACACAAGGAAAATTCCCATCCTTCTAGGAGAAGACATCCTTTGTTGGGGACACTCCTAAAAGGGAACTTTCAACATCCAAGAAGCCTATGCATTCAAGACCAATTACAATCTCTCCCCCTCCGGGAAAATTTGGAACAAAATCTGGTCATTGAAGCACTGGCCAAAAATCAATATCTTCCTCTGGCTGGTGGCGCATGGCAACATTCTCACTTGGGACAATCTCACCACAAGGGGGTTTATAGGGCCTTCCATATTCCCATTGTGCATGGAAGATGTAGAAATGATGAATCATCTCCTAAACATTTTCCCTTTCAGCACCCAAGTCTAGGACCAATGCGCGATTATCATGCACACTTCTGATCGTAAGCAGGACAACATAGGCACAACCATTGAAAAATGGAGAGACATTGCTTTCCATTCACCCCTTTTAAACCGCATATGGCAATTACTCCCTGGTTTTATCCTATGGAAAATATGGAAGGAAAGAAATCGAAGGATCTTTAGGAACACTCAACACAACTGGCAACATTGTTGGACCCAAATATGCAACAACTTAATGGAAACAATCAACCTGCAGCATTAGAGTGATATAGACCTAATTTTCCCTATCCACAAACAAAGCATCTTGAAAAACTGGAAACTAACCACCCAACAGAGTTTGCCCCCTACTCCTCGAAATCATTCCATCGAGGACATCCCCTCTCATTGGTCCTCTCCTCCGGATGGTTTTATCAAGTTGAATTTCGATGGAGCCTCGAAGGGGAATCTGGGTGTAGCGGGCTTTGGAGCTATCTTTTGAAACCACTAGGGGAATATTCTACTCATAACCATGGGAATCCTAGGACACACCAAAAACAATGCTGCAGAACAGTGGGGAATAACAAGAGGTTTGCAATCCCTCGGATGGGGTGTTAGTGCGTTCGACGTGGCGAATTGAGGGAGCTGGCAGCGACCACCAGGACACGGGACCACGTGAAGGGCTCGTGCCACCCTCCTCGGTGATTAATTAGACTTCAATATGATGAGAAGGGGCATTAACGTAGGTATTAACGCAGGCTTCCCTCCCGTTTGGCATTTTGGTATGGTGTGGCTTGCTATGTTGGTTATTCACCGTCATTGGTTTCCCGCAGAGCTCGCTCTACAACTTCATTGGTGTGACCCCGCTCGAACATTCTGGCTCGAGCACGGCCCTGCTTACTCTCTGACCTCTCGTCCCCACCAGGTGCTTTGGACTGCCTCAGCTCGACGCACTGGCTAGACCATGACTCGTCTAAGAGGAAGACCGAGGAGGGGCGTGCCTTGGAAGCCTCGGCGACTCTCAATCTCCCCTTCCGACTCGCCCTCCATTAGCTCCTCCCCCCATCTCCAGTCTGGGCATTTCTTGGCTTCTTCCCCTGGCCTGACGAATCCGCAATTCAACTGCATGGCAATGGTGTCCAGGACATCAAGCTTTCCCCAGAAACACCTTCTCAGCCCTCCGGTGAATCCTTCTGTCCCTACGTCCGTCCATGACCCCCTGGGCTATAGGGGTGGAGATGAGCACCCTCACCATGCATCTCAGGAGGCTGGGCCTCATCCCCATGACTCCTTCACTGTTGCACAGATTCGAGATAGTCTGGCTGCCCTTAATGATCTGGTATTTGGTATCCGCCAGGGAGTGGAGGACCTCAATTATCGCCTTCAAGAAACAGACGCCAAAGAGGAGCTCTTCATGTAGACTCTCTCTTCTTTGCAGGACTCTCTCACCTCACGCCAGGCCGAGGCTGTTCCAATGGATGAGACGGGTGTAGCGACAGGTGCAGGAAAGAACGTAGCGCGAGAGAGAAAGGCAGACACCGTTGAAGGCGAGTGCGACTTCAACACAGGGACACGACACAACTACCACGACTGGAGATGTGGTAATGCAGTGTGCAACAGAGCCGCATTTGCAGAGAACTGGGAGCACAGCCATGGCTGAGCAAGACACTGTGAGGTGCAACCATGGAGCTGAGATGAAGAAGGAGGTCGAGGAGCAATGGGGGTACGAGATGACAATTGTAGTAGAGGAACCTTGGATAGGCGACCTCAACGCCACTTGGCCAGGTTACGCGTCAGGTGTCTAGGTTCTGTCTATTTCGCAGTCATGTCATCTGGTTGCTGCTTTCTATGGCGGTCCACTTTGTTTTAGACATTACTCTTTTTGGTTTATTACTCTATTTAAGCTGACTAGGATGGTGACTGGGTTGGTTTCCCCTCTGTTGGGGCAGCCCAGCAATTACAGCAGACCTAACACTGTGTCTTGGAACTCTTTTTTGCCTATGGTAGGATTTTAATATAATATATTTCTTACTTAAAAAAAAACAAGAGGTTTGCAATTGGATTTAGAACATAACTACAATAAACTAATAGTGGAAGGATATTCGCTAGTAATACTCACTCTACTCCAGAAAATTCTGAACAATGTCGATCCAGAGAAAATCTCGCCCTGTTAGTGACTATCTCATGGACCGAGGACAATTGCAATGCTTATTCGACCCAACCAAGCCTTCATCCCCTCGCATGTGAGAAGGAAGGTGAATCAGATTGCTGACGATATAGCAAATATTGGAACAGACCTGGAGGGATCAAACCTTCTTTGCCAAGCCTCCATCCACTAGACACATCCCATCCTCTAGAGATGCAAGGAAAAATCTCGTTCCATCGACAACTCCCTAGATGGGGTGTTATTGTATTCCATGTGTCAAGTGGAGTGGACAAGCTATGACCACCATGGCGCCAACCATGTGACAGACGCGTACCCTCCCATCCCTCCACCGCCATGAATTTAAATTGACTCCATTTAAACCAGGGTGCCATTACTCCTAGTTCGCCCTTCTCTGGCTATCTGTCCCTTCGATGGATGAATTTATTCTTCTCATGTGTGTCTCCTTTGACCAACGTTATCTGCACAATAATCAACACCAGGTGAGCCTACAACTTCTCTTGTTATCGGTCGATCCTTCCATTGGACTATGCTCCCCCCTGGTCCTCCTTGGCTACCTTATCTTTCTTCTTGGGTTTGATTTCCTTCACCTTGCCTGAGACATGCCGAGACAGAGGGGGAAATCCAAACATGGCTCGGCTTGGCAACCCAGTTGATCGCGCTTGGCACTTCATCCCTCGCCCGCAACCCAGTACAGTTCATCACCCTCATCACCCTCCTCGCCGTCCTTTTCAACGCAGTTTGGCCATAGCCTCAATAACCTTCCACCCCTCTCCTCAACTTTTGCATGCATGATTGAATGGTTTGATCTCTTTGGAAACTCTTTAGGCTTCAACCCAAGGCCAATTCCTAACCTGGCCTCCACCTCACAACCAACTCCCGTCATTCCTCCCAATTCACTTACATCTTCACCGGTCCATTTTCCCCCAGTACAACCTTACTACACCCAAACTTAGAAGGGAATATTTGGCGCCAACCATGGACAACAACAAGAGCTGCCCCACTCCTACACCGACTGTGCATCCTGCTCAAAATTACAAGAAGGCCCTATAATTTTGCAAGGCCTGGTCTTTGATTTGCAACAGGGAATGGAGGACTTGCGATTTCGGTTGGATATCTTGGACAGTTAGGGAACACAGTTCCTGCAAATTCTCTCAGCATTATAGGGAGTGTGCCACCCTACAGATGGAGAACCATTTGCAACAACGAATTACCAACCGATTTTGGTACTAGTTGTGCACGGGACTACAGAAGAGGAAGCAACACCGATCGTGGAGGAAGAAACACTGAGTGTGGAGGAGGCAACACCGATCATGGAGGAAGCATCACCAGAGGGGGATCCACCGCTCAACGCCACCTCCCTGGATGCGTGGCCTCACTACAAGACTACAACCTAATTTGCACATGTGTTTCTCTGCATGGTTAGTCAGGTGTTTAGCTTATATTTTTCCACCTATAGCCTATAGTTATATGATGTGTGTTTTATCTTATGTCAGTATTAGCCGAAAGGATAATTCGGTTTCCTCCTGGGGGCGATGTAATTTTTAAACACTTCATTATGACTGTTTGTTTAAGACTTTGGTTCTCGACCTAATAGGCTAGCTGAGTTGGTTTCCCTTCGAGGCAATTTAGTTATTACAGTCTGGGTTAAACTGTTGATGATGTAATTTTTTCTCTTGAAATTTTTTTTATACAAACTTACTTACCCAAAAAAAAAAAAAAAATTT
>JASDQU010711789.1:0-27401 GCA_032191745.1 Picea mariana
AAAACAAGAAATCTCATATACAGATGCATAAACTGAAAGCTAGGATAGCTGCCAAAACATTACAGTAGGGAGCTCTGCTCTACCATCGATACTTTCAAAATACCAAAACTGAGTGCATATACTTGGGCGGATTTGCCCAACAGAGGCGCGCTTGCCCTCCAAGGCATAGCGTCTCTTCAATCAGTCTTCAGGTGGAATTCCTTCGTCAGACGTCTCCTTAACTTCGCATGGCCTCTGTAGGGGAAGAGTAGATGGGCCAGTAAATGCTTAGCTAGCATGTGCAGGCCTCCTTCGGCTGGTCATGAATTCGACATGGCTTCTCTGAAAAGAAATGAGTACACAGGACTGTCTCGAGCAGTCTGCTTGCCAAGCACTACATTCTTCGCATTTAATGAATGATGAGAGGTTTCAACCACCCTTTCTCGCCTTCATTTACTCCAAGTGATAACCAGGACTGAGGTCGGATCAAATGGCACTTGGAGGTCACGACAATTCCTTCTGTGAATCATGCATGGTGCCTTCGGCCCTTCCTGAACAACTTTTTCCTTCACAAGTGACCATGGGCTGTGACCGCGTGCTTATCCCCAAAGCACTTTTGGCATTCGCGAACGGAACGAGTTAATCCTTGCTTCTTGAAATCGCAATGAGAAAAACGTCGAGACGGCTTTAATCTGGTGCCATGCACCCTCTAGATCTGATGGTTCTGAATTCTCTGGACAATTTTGTGGGCCCCGGGTCTTGAACACTCTCGTTATCTTGTGCATCGGGAAAAGATGGAGCTGTTTTTTGCGCGTTGGAGTTGCGATGAGCGAGGCGTCGAGATGGCTCTACTTGCTGCCAGGTGTTCCCTCTAGATGGATGGCTAAAAACACTTTGGCGATACTGTGGGCCTAAGTCCTGAATGCTTTTGGCGCTTCACGTCTCGCGGTGTGAGGAGGCTGGTCCTTGTTCTTCAAAGTCACGAAGGGCGAGGAGGCGATGGAGCCCAATCGTGCGCCACTTACTCCTCCGGAATGGACGACTGAGATCTTTTTGGTGATATATAAGCGCTATCCATTGCGCTAATCCTGGTGCAACTCTGCTAATCGTGATTACCCGTCGATTGTTGATATGCTCTATACATGGATCCTAGCCGTTGATGACATACTTTTCCCGCTCGCTTGATTGAAAGTCGAAAAATGAGATTTTTCCATGCTACGTTCAAGTGCATCTCATGTAATTTGCAGACCCGAATGCTCTCGAGCCCAAGACATGAATTACGCTAACAACATCAACATCATATATATATCAAATTTTGGGTATAAATTCACAATAAATTGGATTTGGTATATTCATTGTACTTCACATCAAGCGTTGTTATATATATTAAAGTAAAGTGTTATATATATTAAAGTAGGATATAAGCTCAGAATAAAAATAAAGTTGGGTATCAAAAAATAAAATAAAAACTCATAATAGAATTTTTGTGATGAAGCACGTGAATGGATATAAACATTAAATTCGGTATATCATTTGTGCTTTATGGATCTTAACATTTGGATTTGTGGAAAGGAGGAGATGTCAAAACCGTGTACAATATTATACACATTAAAATGAGTTAAGCGAAGGGAAGAGATAGTTTTGTACACGATTTCCCATTAACATCATATAAATCATTAAAGTAGAGTATATGTCCACATTAAAGTGGACTAATAGAAATTTTAAAAAGTGATAATATATATCCTACACATAAATGGGTCTCAACATGAATGGGTGCTAATATATCATTTGTGCTTCACATCAACGTCAAACATATTAAAATATGATATAAACTCGCATTAAACTGGATTTGTTATATCCTTTGTTATTCATATATTAAATTAGAACATAAGTTTACAAATTAAATTGGATTTGGTATATCCGTTGTTATTCATATATTAAATTAGGGCATAAGTTCACAATGAAGTTGTGTATTGAAAAGTAAAAGGTGATAATATATTCTTTGTGAATCATGTGAATGGATCTCCACATTGGATTTTCTATATCCTTTGTGTTTTATGAATTTTCATATATAGATACGAAATAAAGTGAAGGGAAGAGATGTCAAAACTATGTAAAATATAATACACATTAAAATAATTTGAACCAAGAAAAGAGATGTTAATTTTGCATCAAATTTTACATTAACATTATATACATTAAAATGAAAATGAAATAATTGAAATTTAAAAAATTGATAATATATCCTTTGTAAGCATATGAATGAGTCTTAACATTTGGATTTGGAGGAGAGATGAGATATCAACTTTGTAAGCAATTTCACATTACAATCATATACATTAAAGCATAGTATATGTTCACATCAAAGGGGTGGAATAGTTGGAATTTAAAAAAATGATAATATATCCTTGTAGGAACATGAATGGGTCTCAATATCTCGATTTGGAAAAAGAGTTCATGATTTCATCCCATACAAATTCAAATCCAAATTTATATATTATTTGTTGAAATAGATTATTTCCTCTCTATTTGTAAATGGTAATTAAGCATTTGACAAAGTTTTTTAATTATTTTTTTATTTTTATTTTTAATCATCTCTTTATTTCTAAACATTCAAATCCAAATTTATATATTATTTGTTGAAATAGATTATTTCCTCTCTATTTGTAAATGGTAATTAAGTATTTGACAAAGTTTCTTAATTATTTTTTTATTTTTATTTTTAATCATCTCTTTATTTCTAAACAAAAATGCAGTTGGACATTATCTTTGTGGATATCAAATGTTGAGATAAATATGTATAATTAGTCTAAATAAATAAATCTGTGCACATAATTTTCAATTCTCTTTATATGGCATTAATCTTGCTACACCTATTGTATATGGTGAACCATCTAGTATTATGATGAATAATTGGATGGCAAGTCAAACCCAAGAGAAATACACTCTTCCCATTTCTTTTGGCATCTATTTGTATTTATATCCATACAGGGAATATTATTGTCTTGAAAGGACAAATTGATGCCAAAATTTGGTTTATTCGCCTTCCCTTAGTGTGAACTCAAGAGGAAGCATTTTGGGTGTCAAAAATTGTGCCCATAAAAGGGCACCCTCTTCCATCATTTAAACATCACATAAGATGTTTTTGTAAAAGATATGATAAGATATTTTAGTAGACGGAATTCATAGCTTGTTCGGGAAAATCTTTTTCTAGGCCATGATGAATTCATTGACGCATACATTTTAGTGGAAAATCATTGACTAGTGATGAAGAATGCAATAAATGTTGAATGGAATATTTTCATCTATGTATAATACATGCATCAAAAATTGTTTCCATGAATGGTATAGAATCTGTGCATAAAAATTCCATTCAAGCATCATTTATATTACTTAGAATTGGGAGAAAACTACACCACTGAGGCTATGCTCACAATCTATTATTGATTGAAGACATATTACATCATAATATAGGAATTGGTTCTACTTAGGCGGTTACAACAAACACCAGTAAGATAAGATCTACATTAAATACTAGGAGAGTTCATCTACGTAACTATCTAATGCTCCATTATTTCCAAGTCCCCCCCTTAATGGAGAATGGATTGACTTCTACACTTAACATCTCCTTAAAAAACTCAAACTTAATCTTTCCAAGAGGCTTAGTGAAAATATTAGCAGTATTTTCACAAGTATTACAATACATAAGAGCTATTTCATTGTACTACAACCTTTCTCTAACAAAATGGAATTGAGCATCAACATGCTTTGTCCTTGCATGATCAATCAGATTATTCGCTAGTTGGATTGAACTTTGATTATCACATTTGATCATTGTAGGTTCCTTTTTTTCTTCTCCAACATCTTGAAGAAGTATTATCAACCAAACAACTTCATAAGTTGCTACACACAATGATTCATATTTTGCTTCAGTGGAAGACAAAGATACAATAGGCTGCTTTTTACTGCTCCATGAAACAACCTCGGATCCAATGCCAAACGCATATGCAGTGGTTGATCTTCGATCATCCATATTTCAATCCCAATCAAAATCTAAGTAACATGTCAACTCAACATCAGATGCATCAGTATATTTAATACCATAATAAAGTGTTCCTTTTAGATACCTGAGTACCTGGATTTCTTGAGGTTTCACCATAAACTAACTTAACACACCCACAGAATATGCAATATTAGGTCTGGTTGTGGTGAGATAATTCAAACTACCCACCATCTGTCTATACATAGTGGAATTCACTTCCTTCGAACCATTATCACAAGAATTTTTCACATTCTGCTTCATAAGAACAATATAATATTTACACTGATCCATTTTAAATCTCTTAAGTACTTCTCTGACATACTTGATCTGACAAACAAAAGTTTGGACTCCATTTCTCCAAACTTCAAGACCTGGGAAGTAATGTAACTCACCAAAATCTTTCATTTCAAAAACTTGTGACAACTGCTCCTTGATTTCATCAATTAATTTCTCTGCATTTCCTATAATTATTAGATCATCAACATATAAGGAAATCAATACTATGTACCCTTTCTCATCAAATTTGGTATACAAATTTGGATCACTCTTTCTCCTCATAAAACCTCGTTGAAGAAAGAAAGAGTCTATCTTCTCATACCATCACCTAGGTGCCTGTTTTAGTCCATACAATGCTTTCTTTAACTTACACACTAAGTGTTCTTGCCCATGTTCCACAAACCCTTAAGGTTGAGTAAGGTAAACCTCCTCCTTTAACTCACCATTCAAAAATGCAGATTTAAAATCTAATTGGTGTAGCTTCCAATGGTACTTTGTAGCTAAAGAAATTAACAATTTGATAGTATTCAATTTAGCTACTAGTGCAAATGTTTCAGCATAATCAATACATTTTGTTTGTGAATGCCCCTTTTCCACCATTCTCTCCTTATATTTGTCTATATTACCATATGATTTAAACTTGGGTTTGTATATCCATTTTCATCCAATGGGATTTTTATGTTCAAGCAATTCGGTCAATTCCCAAGTATTGTTTTTCATTATAGATTCATATTCTTCCTCCATTGCATTTCGCCATTCATCATGTTCATTGGATTCATTAAAAATCATGGGTTCTATGAAATTTGAAATGATACTCATTAGGGCATAGTCTGTATACCTCTTAGGGAGATGAACCTGTCATGAATATCTTCTCAACTAATTATCTTCCTCCCCACTTTGTGAAGATCTGTCTTCACCTCTAGGTGAAATGTGACTGCTTGAAGTGTCCATATCACCGAGTCCTTCTTGCTGCTATTGTTGTGGTGGTCATTGTTGCAATTGTGGTTGTTGTTGTGATGATTGATATTGTTGCTCCTCTTATTTAACTCCTTCATCAAGAAATATATGCCATTCCTCATGACTGTTGTCGTCATGATTTTCTACATCCTGCTCATGGAAAAGTACATCTCTACTCACAAATAATTTGTGAGTAGAAGGATCAAACAATTTGTATGCTTTGAATTCAAAAAAATACCCTATGAAAATACATTTATTGGATTTAGCATCCAATTTCTTCCTATTCTCCTTTGGAATATGTGAAAAATCCTTACACACAAATACTTTCAAATTATGAATTGTAGGTTTGGAACCATACAAGGCTTTGAAAGGAGTAATAATATCAAGACACCTTGTTGGACTTCTATTCTTTAAATAAACTGCAGTATTTATGACTTCAGCCCAAAATGTATTCGAGAGATTCTTACCTTTCATCATACTGCGTCGACACTCTACCAGAGTTTTGTTTTTCCTTTCAGCCACTCCATTCTACTGTGGAGTGTGGGGTACTGTAAACTGTTGTACTATTCCATGATCTTCGCAATATTTGATGAATTCCCATGATTTATACTCTCTCCCTTGAACTAAACAGAGGATTTTGATGGATTTTCCTGTCTACTTTTCCACCATGGTCTTGAATTCCTTAAAGTACTCGAAATCATCAC
The DNA here is from genome assembly GCA_032191745.1 of Picea mariana. Classification (NCBI taxonomy): domain Eukaryota; kingdom Viridiplantae; phylum Streptophyta; class Pinopsida; order Pinales; family Pinaceae; genus Picea; species Picea mariana. The sequence continues at coordinate 5,959 of JASDQU010711789.1, forward strand.
TTTTTATTCTAAGGAAATAAACCCATGTGTATCTCATGCAATCATCAATAAATAACATAAAGTAAAATGCACCTCGTAAATACCTAGTCTGCATTGGTCCTCAAACATCAGTATGCATGAGATCTAACACATCTCTCTTTTTCTTATCAGGATTAGAGGGAGAATTCATCTCTATTCATCTTTCCTAATGCATGCCTTTTGCAAGCAACATTTTCATTCTTCAACATGGGAAGTCCTTCAACCATATTCTGTTTCTATAATAACAATAAATCAGGATGATTTATGTGGCCATACCTTTGATGCCAAAGAATATTTGTTGGCATATTTGCAGAAGTCAGTGCATGATGTTCTTTGCTGGTAACATCATGCTTGTACAGTACTCCTACTTTCTCTCTCATTGCAATAGTTTTGTATTGGTCCAACTGATCCTTCACTATGCAATAATTCTTGAAAAATTGAACCTTCAAGTTCTAATATGTAATGGTGGACACAGAGATCAAATTTTTCTTTATACCTGACACATACACAACATTGTGAATGTGATGAAAAATACCATTCGACAATGTTATTGGAATGTCTTTGTATCCCTTGATATGATGATCGCGGTCATCTCCAAGATATATGATGCCTCCATTATGTGTTTCTTTAAAATTAGTAGACCACATCTTATTACATGTCATATGTACTGATGCTCCAGAATCCACAAACCATGCATCAATATCATCCATTTCATAAGATAAAGCAGCGTTAGACACAAATAGTCTAAGATCTTGAGAATCAAAATTCGAGGGTTTATCAATATCATCACAAGCAATAAACAATATGAGATCATGATTTGAATATTCTTCTGCATAATGACCTGTATGTTTTCTAGGTTTGTTCCTAGCCTCATCACTCTTCTTCTTATGACAGTATTTAATAAGATGTCCAGGTCGACCATAATAAAAAAAACTCTTTGACTCATTCCTGTTAGATGGCATACCTTGATTCGGCCTTAGGGATTGTCTTCTCTGCGATGAACAACCTCCTCTACCTCTTTCTCCTGATTTCCCTTTCGGGGGTCTCTTATTTGACCACAATGAAAAATATGTATTTCGAGGCTTCAAATTCGAGTGCCTCCCTTCCTCTTGTAGAAAAATCTAGTCAATTCATCAAAAGTATTAGGTTTCTCCCTTGCTACGAGGCCTATTGTGAACACCTCATAGTCTTCTAGCATACCATTTAAGGTAATAGTGACAAGATCAGTGATGGAAACTGTTTCTCCTATATTTCCTAGGTTGTCTTTCACATCTTTAATGTGACACATGTGATTCATGCTTCATGAAAAAATACCCTTCACGATTTCACATACTCATGCCTTCCACAAATAGAAATGGTCGGTGCTCCTTGAAGGAATGAATGGGAGTGCTAGCGCTCCTTCAATATGGTCGTGGGAGCATGGGTCTGAGCTTGCAGTGCTCCTAGAGAGTGGGAATGGGAGAGGTAGCACCCTAACACTCTTATACGCATACAAAGGGAGCGTGAGGACCCTAAAATTAAAAATTTCACAAGTGTGAGGGCGTCTACGCTCCTCTAACACTGCATAGAGTGCGCTGATGATTTTTCTCAAATCAATTCAAGATCTTTCACTTAGATCTCTCCTGAAAGATTTGGTTCTCTCGGATCTCCAACGTAGCTCTGATACAAACTTATAATTAGGAGAAAACCACACCAATGAGGCTACACTCACAATCTATTATTGATTGAAGACATATTACATCATAATATAGGAATTGGTTCTACTTAGGTGGTTACAACAAACATGAGTAAAATAGGATCTACATTAAATACTAGGAGAGTTCATCTATGTAACCATATAGTGCTCCATTATTTCCAAGTATATTATAATTGAATTAATCCTTATTGCACAAGCAGATCCCCCATCTTGATCTTCCATAGTGAAAATATATTCGTACTACTAAATTTATCCACCTCAAACTTAGAACTCTACACTTTCTCCATTAACAAAAAAATCCAAAAACCATTGCTTATAAAAATGAGCCTTTTATAAAAAAGAAACAATGATAAGATATATTTGGAAAAATATTTAATCCAAACTATATATATATATATATAATATTTAAAAACCTTCTTAAAAAAGTCCACATCTTAAACCAAGGTATCACTTTTTTTTTTTAATAAAGATTCCACCCATTTATCATCCAACCTCACCTTATTTACCACTCTACTTTAATTATTTATCACAATATTGTCACCATGTTTTGTGATTTAGAATAAAGGTTCGACAAAAGAAAAACCCTTTAAAACTTTAGTTTATACTTTAAACCATAAGACAAAACCCTTTCATGGCATATGAATAAACCTTAAACCATGCAAAAATTTATTTTGAAGATCGACACTCCTCGTAGTGTTGAAAGGGAGCGCGAGTTTGAGATCAATGCTCCTTTACTATGGATGGGGAGTGTTGATATGTCGACACTCAGTGGTGTTGGAATTAGGTGCATTGTGTGAGAGCGTCAGCGCATCTTTAACACTTCCTAGGGAGCGTTGATCACTTTAAGCTTCTTGCATTCACTGGAGACCTGCACTCAATTTGCCTTGATTCACCTACAACACCTTTTCAACCTGTTCTCATACCACTTATTTGGAAGAGGAAGCAAAACAAATCATATAAACCAGAGCATAAGCAAGCAAGATCAAACACTCATAAAACCAAGCACATCAATCATACACTTGACACAATCATTTATGTGGAAACCCAAATTGGGAAAAAAACCATAGGCAATGATTATCAGTCTTCTTCTATTCAAGGGAGAATTACAATAGCCAACCTAGGCATACAACCATCCTCTCCTCACACAATGTACTCCCTTTTACTTGCATTGTACTTCTACCTCTATAGGTATGCTCGTATATATAACATCTATCACTTAGTTACATAGAATGATCATGAATAGATCACATAGCATTGTACTTATACCTCTATAGGTATGCTCATATATATAGCATCTATCACTTAGTTACATAGACTGATCATGAATAGATCACATAGTTACACAAACAATTCATAAGTAAATTGTATGAATGCGCATGTACATGTGTATCTGCATGAGGAAATTCATTTGGCATGTTTCCAACATGTCTGTCCGCATAGAGGTGGTGGATTGAATGATGAATTTCTTCATGGACAGATAAGGAGAGCCCGGTCACTGGTAATTTGCACACAGAGATTAGAGGCTGAATCAAATTTTCCTGGCTGTGTAGGGAGGACAAGGTTTTTCAAAAACATTATGTCTCTGAAAGGGTTCCCACGCTGGTTGTTCCTGTAGTTTTTGCTAAAACTGAAGCTGGGTTTTTCTATGCATACAACAAGAGAAGAAAGATGGGACAACTTCATGGAGGGAAGTGACCACAAACTTGGAGTATACCGAGTGGACACCCGATGGCCAGCAGAGGATGAGCGTAGGATCTTGTAGAGCTAGAACTAGAGCAACGATAGGTATGGCATCTTCCTAAGATTGAATAGGGGCAGGGGCAGGGGCCTGGGCGTTGACCATAGGAGCATGAAGATCAGGCACAAAAGAGTCTACATTAGTGACATCCATGGGGGCCTAGACCACAGGATGTTGTTGTAGTGTTCAAAATGTAGAGTTGGTGTAATTGGCTTGAGTTGGTGTAGCCATTCTTTTAGAACCCAATGATCCATGATGGCATATTGGTATAGATGGGTGGGGGGGCCACATATTCTCAATGGAATTTGGGGTGTTCCACCTGGTGAAGGCTTGATCCATTTGGTCCTCTGGGTGTTCATGGTTTCAAGCCCAAATCCATTTGTTACAGATCTATTGTGTTGACTTGGTCGTGGCACCCATCCTGATCTTTATCACTTCTCACCATTTGGGTAGAGAAGGAATGTTGGAAGGTTGTTTACATAGTGACCAAATATTTCAACGGAACCCTTTGGTGCCATTGAGATTTTTCTTTAATGTATTTTCCAGTGTTTTGTTAAACCCCAACGACCAAATATTTCAATGGAACCCTTTGGTGCCATTGAGATTTTTCCTTAATGTATTTTTCAGAGTTTTGTTAAACCCCAGCACATGCGGAAAATGGGATGAGGGAATGGAAGCCTACGATGCCATTGACATTTTTCTTTAATGTATTTTTTGGAGTTATGTTAAACCCCAGAGCTTTTCCTTTAATATATTTAATAGAGTTGTGATAAACCCCAACACATTGGGGAAATGGGATGAGGCAACAAAAGATTTTGGTGGCATTGAGCTTTTTCTTTAATGTATTTTCTGGAGTTGTGTTAAACCCTAGCACATGTGGAAAATGGGATGAGGTGGAAGAAAAGGAGGCTTTACATCTACGGGCAAGGGCCATGCTAGGGTCGTATGCCATACTACATGCAACGTATGTAGCAATGGATATGGTGATGATCTCAAGATCATGGAGGGTTTTGGTCATGGGAAAAGGCGAAAAGTTAGGTCAAAAGTCATGCAACCTAGAGGTGAGAGGTGAAGGTTCACTTCAATGGCTTGGTAAGATTTGGTCAAGGGAACAAGGAAGTATATCTCTATTGGATATAGTGATGGAGCTAAGGAATGAAGATTGTGGGTTCCTACTTATCCTACTGCTCGACAATCATAAGTAGCAGAGATATTTACCATGAGAATTTCATGATCACAAAGGGAGATTTGTTTACAAACTCAAGGAACTATTGTATGGCCTAAGGTAACTAGGAAATGGTACAAGATGATTGATTCCTTCATGGTGAACAAAATTTTCTTAAGAAGTGAGTATAATCATTATGTTTATGGCATATTCATTGTCTTGGTGTTGTGTTGATGATATGTTTTTTGCAAGCAAAGCATTATTGAGATCAACAAGGTAATGGCTCAGTGGGCTAGGACTTGAAGGATCTAAGAGAAACAAAACAAGTTTTGGCCATAAAAGTACACAAAGACGAAAAAAAATGTAATTTGTGGTTGTCATTGATGAGGTTGTGTATGAACTTTGTGAAGCCAGTAAATATATCTTTATCTTTCTATTGTAAGTTTTCTTCAAGTTTATGTCCTAATAGTAAAGAAGAAAATGATTATGTCTCATGCACCTTATGCAAATGTAGTAGAAATGTTGATGGTTGCGATGGAATGTTCAAATATTTCACATGCAGTTGGTGTTGTTAGTGGAAAAATGGAAAAACTAGGTAAAGAAAATGGAAATGGATGCTTCAGTGTATAAGAAGCATGAGTATCAACTACAGTGGATGCAATGATTAGTCTATAGTTATGATGATTCAAGAGATTTGGAAAAGAGGATATCTACCTCAGGTTCAGGTTACTGATGGAGGTGGAATGGTCTAGACTAGAAAAAACTATGCAGACATGTTCATGCAACTTGTATTGTTAGAGAATTTGTGGTGGTGTTTTGGATTCTCTTGGTTTGTAGGAAATGGTGATGATTGATTCGACTTCTCTTGATTTTTAGGAAATGGTGATGATTGATTCGTTGAGCAAGCTATCGGAAAATTGTTCTTAAGGTGGATATTGTTGAGTGGTGAAAGCACACCTTGCAATTACATTAATTTAGGTGGAGTTTTCTCAAGCATTTGGCTTTCCATATACATAGAAATGCTTGAGAATATCCTATTTAAATGTAAAAATCCATGAGAAAATTCTTAAAACTAATATTCATTTATCCATTATTAACCATTATTAACTGTAAAATAAAAAATATCATTCCCAATTTTCATATGTGTGCTATATAATTGTTTTATCTTCTCTTAATTATTTTTTCTATATACAATATTGATTGATTGCAGGCCGGATCCCAACAATACACTAATATTCGATTCAATGAAATGTAAACTTTGACTTGGTAAGATAAATGGTATTTTTTTGAAGTAGGTTAAAAGTGATGAAGGAATATTATATTATTTTTCTTCAAGTCCATGTGTCATGATAGCTTTTTGAACATATAATTTTTTGTTTTTTCTTCAATAATTAGTATAAACGGGAAATAGATATATTTTTGGAAAGACTATTAATATGAGATGCTATGTGTAAAATTTCCATTTCTCCTTGATATAATTGTTAATTTTGGATGTGACTTCTTGAACATATTTCTTATATACATATGTTGATATGGCTTTGTTTTGATTAGAATATTATTAGTCCCAGGGACTATTGTAAACGAGACTATTGTAAACGGTTTTCCGTTTTGCATTAGTCTCTCACACAAACCAAGAATTTTAACCCTAAGTATTTAGTATTTAATCCATTTATATTTTTTCTAGTCTTATCAAATACCTACATTATTTGTTTTAACCAATAGAAAACTTGAGAGTCTTATTTGGCCTCATACTGAGGTAAGCGATGAAGAAAGAGTTTTAAACTTAGGAAAGTAGGGTATACAAAGTTGTACATGTTTTGAAGTGAACTAATGTTATCTACAAAGATAGCATTAGTTATCTAACATTTTTGAATAGTATTCCATATACTAAGATTTCCTTGAACCATCATCCCATAGCCCGACTACTTTTTGGTTGCCACATATACACCGACATGCATTCTTAGGTGGCTTTGTCCATCCCTTCCTCCTGGCTTCTAACCAAGATTTGCCTATATTTTCTCCTTTCCTCTGTTCATTTTCCTCCATTTCCTCCTTTCCTAAGTTCATTTATCTTTTACTTCTCCTGGCTTCCCACCAACATTTCCAGCATCCACTTCCTTTCATGCAAATTAGGGTTCGTCCATTTATCTCTAAATTTTGATGGCTTCCAACCAATGTTTCTAGCATCTATTTCCTACAAATCAATGTCTATCCATTTCTCTTCGACTTCTCATGGCTTCCAACCAACGTTTCCAGCAGCCATTTCCTGCAAATCAACATCAGTCCATTTCTCTGTCCATTTCTCTCAAACTTCTCACTAGTTTGCATAACTACAAAGAGTTATAATGCAACATTCCTTTTCTTAAAAGATTTCTTGTTTTGGAATATATATTTTCATATTTTCTGATTGATATATATATATATATAGTAGATTTCTTGACTTTGGAAAGAAAAAAAAATTACAGGGTGCTTACCTCATTTTCCCTTCTTCAAAACCCGTTGTTGCAGTTATTACATAGTGTATTTCTTTTTGAAATATTTAAATCGAAGATCATGAAATGATTTCTATTGTCATGAGATAATTACTCCAAAGGGCCTTTAGCTGTATGCATGATGTAGAGGTAGGCTTTTTGCCTTTTTTATTTTTCTTTTAAAGATTTCAAGCAAACAAAATTTACTTCTTAGAAATTTGATTGCTCTATTTTCTATTTTAAATGGATGAGTAAAATAATTTACTGCTTCCAATTTCTATTTCTCTAGAGTACGATAATTTTTTGCTTAGAATTTCGATTTCTCTCTTTTAAATGGATGAGTAGGATAATTTATTACTTCAAATTTTGATTTCTCTAGAGCTTCCACCACCCACTACTACAACCATGGACGATGGCAACATGCCAAGGTTATGTAGAAGCATTTAGAATTTATGGAGCTAAATGTAATGTCAGAATGAACATTGAAATATTCAACCAACTTCTTTTTAATGACCTAATGATCAAAATCTCTTGAAAATGACTAAAACAGGTGATAACTTTACCTTTCTAAAAAAAATGACATTACCGCAGGACTTGAAAAAGGTGGTCTACCTACTGTATGTCGAGGATGAACAAAAATCAAGTGTTTCCCTGACTCTGTATAGGAGAAAACAAACCTTGGTACTGGAACAACATAATGCACAAGAAATACCTCAAACAAATACATGTGAAATGGTCAAATCATGCCACCATATATTTTAACATATTCGCTTTGTTAATTTTTATTTGAATGTTGTCAACAATATTTTGAAACCTCTCAACAATATTCGAATTTTTATTTGAATGTTGTCAACAATTTTTCATCTCATGAGATAATTCATATTCTCATGAGACAATTCCTTCAAAGGGCCTTTACCTGTATGCATGATGTAGAGGTAGGATTTCTTCTTTTTTCCTTTTCTTTTTTTAAGAGATTGCAAGCAAACGAAGAATAATTTATGGTTTGTTTTAGATTTCTTCCTTTTTCCCATTAATGCACTCCAACCCTATTAAAATAAGTGATTCTGAATGATTCAAGTCATTACAAAAGATCAGGTTTAATCCGAAGGCATACCTAAACCTGACTCCTCTGAGAAGAGACCTTCGACGATCCTCATGCTGTGAGCCGAGAAATGACCATTGTCAATATTGATCCATTTCGTCCAGATATGCCAGAAGAAGAACTATAATTAAGAAAATATTTGACATGAAAAAAATTAATCTTTAATAGTTTTAGAGGCTTACAAAAGAATAAGTCCAGCCAAAACAACATTCAACCCCCTTAATTGCCAATATTTTCTTGGTTCGAGTCCACTTGTTCACATTATTTGTCGCTGATGCATTTCTATGTATGGTTATCTGACTTGATTGAATTCATTTTCCCTAATGGCTCTGCATGGCTATCTGAATTTATTGTCTATTTTCTGCATGAATGTTGTTGCATGACCGTCCAACTGCCCTACTCATCCTTCTTGGATTTGAGTTAGCATGTGATTTTTCTCCATTAATGTCCTTCCAATCTGTAGTATCTTCCATTAATGCCTCCTTTGAGAATAATCTCATCACCTATGGTGAATACACAACTGCCTCATAAACATAATATGAGCGTTGCGTGATGCTTTAGGAAATGAACGATTTCCACTCAATGCCCTTGATTTCACTACTTTCTATGAACCTACTTCCTCTCTCATTGCTTGTACTCTTCACTGCGTCGAACCCTTGACCTAGGTGGGCACATTCAAGAATGTGTGGCAATTCTAGCACCTACTAATTAACAGATCACATAAGACAAATGGACAACATACATCAACATATGGACAACATGCAAATTCATGCACAATATACTAGGAACATGGATAATCGAACAACCACCACATTCAAGTGTTTCAAAGTATTTAAACATGAAGGAACACAATCCGAGTAGGTTGGTTCATTTTTCAATAGTTAATTATATTTTAAAACTACTTACTTGGATAGTTTTAGTAATTCAATTCAGGTCACTGACATACACAACATACATCATACAGATGGACAACCTGTTGTCCAAATGCATGCACAATATACTAGGAACATGGGTAATCAAGAAACCACCACCTTCCAGTGTTTCAACATATTTAAACATGAAAGCACACATTCCCTAGTAGCTTAATTCATTTTTCAATAGTTAACTATATTTTACAACGACGTACTTGGATAGTTTTAGTAATTCAATTGAGGTTACTAGTGCAAATTAGCCAATTCATTTAAAATATTATTTATTGACAAATGCGCCACAAATGCACCAATGCCAATAGTTTAATGTCTCATATATCGTCCACAATAAAATATGATCTATTGAAAAATGCTCCACAAATGCACCAATGCCAATGGTTTAATGTCTCATATATCTTTCACAAACACATTTTGAGTATCAAATCTATGCCTTTTCTACTCATCAATGACAATTAGTAGCAATGCTATGCCTTTTTTGCTATGCCTTTTTTGTTCATCGATGGCAGGGACTTGTTGCTCTGCAACACCCCTTATTTACTTGTGAAATCAAAATACTGACTGAATATAATATATGATAAGGTACCTATTGACTTATGAAGGTCTCCTTGATTTATGAAAGAAACAATCAATGAATAATGCTAACAAGATGGTCGATGATGGGAAAGTAGATGGGGTTGTTGTTTTTTATTAAATGGGATGATTGTCACGGCTCCTCGGTAAGTGGTTGGGGCTATTGTTGTTGATCTTTCCAATTGTTCAGTGGAATTCAATAGACAATCTCACACTATTAGTTTGTTTGACTTGTTAGGGGCAAATTCAAACTCTTGAAATCGATTTTAGAAAAAACTCTTAAGATCACTATATCTTTCTCTAGTTGCTTGAGGATTTGCCTATCAGGAATAAGTAGGAGTTGATAAGAATATTATTTTTTTAGGTTTTGAACTTAACTACAAGATGAGGAAATAATTAGCTAGCAAGAAACCAATCATCCTTAATATTCTATATAGCAAATAGAGGGTAGAAATGAATAGCTAGAATGATGATCTCAACTTGGAAAAGAATTTTACCATTCTTAATGGCAAGATGGGATTGTTTGTAGTTGTACAAGTAGTTGCATAAAAAATGATAATCATTTGATAATATTTTTGTAGATTAAGTGAGGTCCTTGTAGGTTGTAGGTTCTTGGGCTTACCTGTTTATGGTGAAAAAAATTAGATTATAATTATTACTAATTGAATTTTGATTACTAGTATTGTCATTATCTCTCACACAGAGAGAAAGATGGTGTTAATTTAATGAAGTATTAACTAGAAAATAAATATGTTACATGATATAGTGATTCCATAATATCATTGAGGCCTTCACTAGTATAATGTGTATCACTTCACTATGGCATCTAGCTATGTTACGTGAATTATTTGTCAAATTCTCTAGTAGGTTATCCATAGTCATTTACCGAAATCTCTAAAAAAGTAGTATCACAAGTGGCATGATAAATAGTTGATTGAAAGCATATTAAGAGAGAAAATGTGCCATCTTCATATTAATGGAGATGTAGGATTTAAGATATAAATAAGTTTGAGCATCTTGGCAATGAAATTATTCATATACCACCAAAGGATACCTTTTGAGTCACTGAGACATATAATGCACTCATAAATAATTATCCTAGAGCTACATAATATCCTCAATAGATCGAGGCAGGGATTTTATGAATTTCTATGCAATTTTGTTAATTTTCCACAAATATTTTGCATTCATTCTACTAAAGACATTTCATCAAAAATATTTCAAGCATCCTAAATACACTTGGAACAACAGAGAATCATGGAATATTTTATTATGAATGAAGACTGAATGCAATAATGCAATGGTTGTTATGAAAACTGCAATACATCAATGGAAAACACAATACACAAGCCAAAAACCTAGAATCATGTCGTGGACCCCTGAACATATGATATCCAACCCTCCAAGTGCCATAACCTCTCCAAGTAGATCACTACAACCCAAAACTAAAAACAAACCCAAGATGAAGCTCCAATGAATATTATGGATGGATCCTCCTCCTTGTCTAGCTACGGTGGATATTGCACCACTGAAGCAAGACCAATAATTGAATGGTTTTGCCCAAAACACAAACGAAAATGTTGGCTACAAGAGCACACAATAAGATATCAAATCACAATAATGAGAAGTGAAGGTTTACCCTTCTTTTATACTATTCCAACCCCTTTTAGGTCCTTCCTCCGTGCCTTCTAGAGCTTTCTCGTTTTGAATAAATCAACTTTTTGAGATTTTTCCCCTTCTTGACCAAATCAAATATAACTCTTATTTCTCCTTCAATTATTATTTAAAGATTAAAAATATTTGTTTAATTCTTAAGTGGTTGATTATTTAATGACACTTTGAAATACAAAACCTCCCATAACTAAATGACATTAAATGACTCCCTTTGACTCCATTTTTCTTCATTGACAAGCCACAAAATTCCTTTCTACTACAAAACGGGGAAACCTGAAAATGGGGACATGACACATCCTCCCTTCCCAAATATTTATTGTCCTCAAGCAATTCCATAATGACTTGACACTCCATTGATTGATCCATACTGACACTAAAAATGATTCCAGATTGTTTGTTTTGAAGCAATGGCATCATGACTTGACGCTCCATTGATTGATTCAGATTGACACTAAAGATGATATTAGGATCCAAAACTACCCTCTAAGATGTGAAACATGCTTCGCTCGAGGTGTGGTCTAGCAATGTCTGAACATAATATGTGTCCCAAAAACCTCTAGCAAGAAAGGCCACTCGATGATGAAATAGATCAATCAACTCATCAATGTACTTCTTTGCTAGGGAACCAATCTCATGAAGGAAAAAAATGGTTCTCACCTCCGTGTGAGCTACCACACTATCTCCTACTAAAATCTCGGGGTCCCAATCTATCCTCATAAAAGAACCACCACGTTGTTTCTACACCACTCTGATCATATTCGTCCAACCATCATGCCCACTATGCATCCGCAAACTATAATTCCTTAAAGGATTGCATCCACTACCAAGCATCACACTCATTCAATGTACCCCAACTATAAAATTAGACATCATAGAGAAGTCTATGTGGTCATCAAATGATAGAACAACCACTACACCTTGTCTCCAAGTATCAAAAGGAAAAGTGGATTGCACCTCCTATATACAACAATCATCCAAGTATCATACAGACAGTCTCCCAACATATCATGTGCAAAGTCCCTCTGTGCAGTCATAATAACCCCATAGATGATAAAGTCACCAAGATCCCACACGAGCCTGTAAGAAATGAAGTATTCTCTAATCATAACACTAGTATGTAAGGATCTGATAAAAGAATCCACCTGATCTCCCATGATAAGCCAGGAAATCATAGGTTGCATAAACATGGTCAACCCCTCAGAACACCACTCCTCCAAGAAACTGCTCCTACGCCTCCCAAAAGTAAACTCTTGAAATTCAAATTTGGTGCTCTCCTCTCTAATAATAGTTTAACTATCAAGCATTATAATCCTAGGGTCCCAAAATAATCTTGGAAAGGTACCACCATGTTAACGTTGCACCACTTTGCTCACCATCGTCGGACCAATGCACCTAGTTTGCATCCTCCTCTCCCGGAACCCTAAGTTGATCTCCTTGAAGGGAATGAAGCCACCATCCTGAATCCTCACATGTGAAAGTATCTCACTAAAGTATAAGCTTGCAAGTACATGGATCAACTCAAGTTTTCCCTTCCCTATAGCGTAAGTCTTTGCCTCTCCTTTGCTGACATCCCAAAAATCATGTAGGCCAATCACTTTCATGATTTTTTCGACCATCATATGAATAAATTCATCACTCAAATGAATTCTCAGATCCCGCCACCAAATAGGAAGTCCATGACTCCTAATACCTATTAACTGTTGTTGCACCATACTAGTAACCGTCAGAGTCAAAATGAACCAAGTCCCTGGTGTGCCCTCATCTTGTGGAATCATAATACCATGAATCAACTATGTGCCTATTGGTATGTTTGGATCTTGCCAAACTGCACGAGGAAATCTGTTATCTCGATCATCATCAATGTACCCTTGTAATATGTGGATTCTAAATAGCTCCATGGAAAGTATCCATGTCACCTATGGTGCCTCATACTCATGTGAGTATTCATAATTCCCTACAAAAGGAGAATCACACATAGCCCTCATAATCACCTCCCTAAGTGTGGACTTGGGGACTATATGAGTACAACCTCTGTAGTGGATAATGACATCCTCCAATCTATCAACTGGAATCTCTATGAACTGATACACTACAATCTGTATCCCCTCTTGTGTTCTGACGAAATAGCCCAAATGAAATAACTCTGACATGGATATAATCCTACCTGCCTCACTCATCTGACTCAGGTGAACCCTCCATGTCATGTTTAATATAATGTTGGCATAAAAAAATAACACTAGATACCATTGCGATTTTATTTAAGATAGGAAAGTATCAATGTTCTCCTATCGATGTATTTGTACATTCTACATACTGATCACATGGCCACGATGTAGAACATCCATCATGTCAATCTCACTCTCCCTATCCAGAAGATAACCTGATCGAAAATCAATATCTCGAGAGTACTTTGTCCCATGCCTGAGTATGCTCTCCCTCATGCCCCATGTCTCACCTAAATTCCTAAAATGATCCTTCATCAACCCCAATGGTATGACTAGGAAATCAAGATAGCATCTGTTGGTCCCCGATTTTGACCATGTTCCTTGCCTATACTATATACCATTGACCTCCAACTATATGCCAGTACCACCCTTTTTGACCTCATTTTGATTTAATCAACATCCCTTCACCATTCAAAGGGGTCACCTAAGGTATCTTTGAATTTCAAGCTATTATTATGCATTTTAATACTTTAAATTGATAATTGGACTAATATCACTTGGGTTAGGTACCATTGCTATTCTTGGAACAGGACGTCGGTACCAGGTACCAACTCGCACCGTGGAAGTACCAGTGGAGCCGTTTGAGAGCTGTGCATGATGATGTGCGTTATGGTTCGAATGAAGAGTAGGAAGGTTCACAGGCCAGCTGGAGCCATTGCCACAGAGTGCTCAAGAGTATAATGATCAACCTGGATCGATTGTTCTTCATCCTAAACACTTCGTGACACTACGTGTCACGAAGTTGTGAAATACGTTTTTAGTTGATTCCACGATTATTCTCGGATCAGGGATCCGTTCGTTTCCATGCATATTTATTTTCGACTGTTATAAATAATAAGACTGTTATATAAACCCGTGTTCACTGCTGAGAACGGGTTACGACTACCACTACTATTATTATCACTGTTCCCATTGTTATCAGAGTATGCCATGAACTTATGCCTTGAATACAATTTGCTGTTGCGTATATGTTGACTGTCATATGATATGAAGACTGTTTTAATGAGTTAATGGAGCGTAGAGTTACAGTGTATCTGCATCGTATGATTTAGTCGGCTCTGGTCATTTTCCCACAACGTTTGTGCCGTTTGGTTGGGCCTGCCAAGCTGGTGCAAGCCGCTGTTTCATTTGCAATAGATTTAATTTAGTTTGTGTTGCTTTAGCTTTAGTTCATTTCAATATCGTATAGCTTGCATCTGAAGTAGCTTAGCGTTCACATATTTAGCTTTATTTTATTGCCGTGTATTAATGCTTGCTTACACTACAGTTTAAACGTTTCAGACTCGTGCTTATTCATTCCTCAACAGACTCAATTTCCAGACTGTTATCTTTTTATGTTGATGAATGTTAACGTAGTACTGATGCCTGTAGGGTTAGTATATGCATAGGATTGCTTGGCTTTTCACTTTCATTTCGAACATAACTCAGAGTAGCGTTCCTTTTGCTTTGTTAGACAGTAGTTTCCTTGCGTGCTTAGAATAGATAGGTTACAGTTAGAATAGACGGAGCTCCTGGTACCAGTTAGTAGCATAATACTCTGTTTTCCTGTAGATAGCATTAGATTTGTTTTGAATGCTTAGAATGAATGCAGTTTCGACAATACTCTGTGTGTCGTGACTTAAACGAAAATGCTGATGGTAGATGGTTGAACATAGAGGTAGAATGATTTTGTAGACTTACGCTTTTGAATAGAGATAGCAGTACCAGCATTTGAGTACCAGACTATTTTTCTGTTGACGATTTAGATAGGAAATGCTCAGTTTTAAGTTAGTCATTAGAATTCAAGTTCTCAGAATAGGTGTGTGTTTTATTCTTAGGATAGCATTCAAATAAAGACTAGATGCTTGCCTGCACATACTGTGTATCAGCTCGAAGCTTACCAACCCTGGTTTGACAATTTAGTGATTCAGGACACTTAAAAGCTTCAATTTAGTAGCCTGACAACATCTAAGAGAAACCCTACAAGTATCATACTCTTCGCCTCTGCTCTGGTGATATCCCACTCAAATATCAATCTCTTAGGGATATATCTCTCCATGGGGCTCATCCATACACTCATCCATCCTAGGTGAACCAAACTCAATGATATGTCTGAAGTCTCTTTCTGGAGGTCACCCTAGGGAAAATATCCAAAAAAACCACTGCATACCATCATACATCGTTGTATGTTGTTGTATCCCACCACACACTATTGTATCACCATGTACCATCATGTATCATATATGTTCCACTGTATCAATCACTCTATTAATATAAACTGAACCTATATCTAAGAGTGATGTATCCACATATGTTCTATGCTCAATCCCCGAATCAACTAGTGCATATGCTTCATTTTTTGTTGGTGCACAAGGAATTTTCTCAACTACCATCTTTGTAGATAAGCCTTGTGACAAAATAAATGGCTCATGATACATACAATGCAAGACAAGTGCACAATCAAAAACCTTTTTGTTAATTTTCTCCTCAAATACCTAAAACTCTAAATTCTCGTCATGCGAGATCGTCACAAGATGGTCGTCCCTCAGCTCATGAGTGCCACCCATGCACTCATGTGTCACTTCTACCAAATATGATGGAGTCTCTATTGTTGAAAAGTACATGCAAAATTGAGCTAGTAACAAAACTACTTAATCTCCATTTTCTTATCTTCAACGATCTTAAGAGTAAGGTCCCTATCCATGAACATTTGCATGTAATCAGATTTCATCTACTCTAGTGCTTCTTTAATGATGCATAACTGAGCACTAGTGATCCCATATTAAACTCCTTTTTGTCTCTCATCCATATGATTTTTCCACATAAGATATTCAATATACCTATGAGTATCATCTACCTTTGTCAACACCTACACAATATGCTCCTCCTTGACCAATAATTGGTTCTCCAAACCCTATTGAGGTACAATCATGTCCTCATCATCGTCGACATCATAACTGATATATGGTGATAAATACTCATCAATTGGAAGTGTTAACACACTTGGAATTCCCTCACCATACATAGTGATATATGTTGGATCCTCAACATAGGTTGATTGGAACAAATCATCATAAGATCCTACATCTTCTTCTTGTGTTCATTCATCATAGGTATACCCATCCATTGCATTAATGCCACCAGCCTCATTGGATAGTTATGATGTTTCCCCATAGCATAACGTTCTGTATTCCTATTCCCAGATCCTCCTCATGGATAAATGCATGATCCTCCAAAATATCAATTTGAGGTCTTGTTAAACCTTCCTCATGAGGTGAGGTCTTTGCTTCACCAATATTTGTTGTTTTGAACCCTTTTCTCTTCTTCTTCCCGGATAGAAGATTCAACAACTTGGGACTCTCTAACAATGTTGTAAAATTATTTTGATATTACTATATTTGTTTTTATAGTTTTGATAGAGCTGTAATAATTTTATCCAGAGTTCTTGAATTGTCTCCATACTGTAAAATCGCAGGACATTTTCTGGAAAAACCTTGAAAATTTTTCGAAATTAAAATGATGACAACTTTAGTTCCCAGACTCCATTTTGGATGATGTTTTTTTGAAATTGGGAATTTTTTCGAGGGGAATTAAAATACCCAATTTGTTTTGGAAAATTCTTCTCACAAATTTTCAAATCTAAGCCTGAAGTGTGCCACCCCTTTTTTCTTCCAAAAAAATTCTGCAATTTGTTCTTTTATTTCTTCTCTATCCAAGGAAAGTGCTCTGATGTAATCACAAGTTGGCAATATCATCAACTTTGATACCACTATAATATTCCCAATATACCTAACCATGGATTTTATGAATTTCTATGCAATTATGTTATATTTCCACAAATATTTTTCATTCATTCTACTAAATACATTTCGTCAAACATATTGCAAGCATCCTACGTACACTTGGAATAGAAGAATGAATACAAAAATCAAATGGTTGATATGGAAACTTCAATACATCAATGGAAAACAAACAATACTACCCAAAAACATGGAATCATGTTGTGGGCCCCTCAACATATGCAATCCAACCCTCCAAGTGCCTTAACCTCTCCAAGTAGATCACTACAACCCAAAAATAAAAACAAACCCAATACAAAGCTCCAATTAATATCCTGGATGGATCCTCGTCCTTGACTTTCTAGGGTGGATATTGCACCATGGAAACAAGACCAACAATGGAAGGGTTTTTCTCGAAACCCTAACGAAAAATGTTGGCTACAAGTTCACTCAATAAGATATCAAATCACAATAATGAGAAGTGAGGGGTTACCCTTATTATACACTTTTCCAAGCCCTTCTAGATCCTTCATCCATGCCTTCTAGAACTTTCCCCTTTTGACTAAATCAACTATTCTATAATTTTCCCCTTTTCGACCAAATCAAATATAACCCTTATTTCTCCTTCAATTATTATTTAGACATTAAAAATACATTTTTAATGTATTAGAAAAACAAGACCGCAGATGAATAAAATAAAACAAATGAAAAAATAAAACACAGTAGATACATAATACAATAGAGACACAGATATACATGGTTCACCTATTGTGGGCTATGTCCACCAGAGAAATTGACAGGTCCTTTCTTTTTATTATCGAGGAAAATGAAGGGATACAACCTACAACTCAACCATTGTAACTTCCTCTTATTTTTCTCGCAGGCTCCTCTCTCAGAATACAACATTTGTGATAATACACAAACAGAATACAATTTTGTCATAAGAGAGGTTTTCATTCTAGGGAAAAAAAACCTTAAATAACTTATACCATCAAATCTACGACCTTATAATGAATGATCCAGATTGACTACAAAATTACAATATTTTACAAGGCAATTGTTCCCAATATTTTGCATTCAGGGCGCTTCCCTCAAATCCCCCGCTAGGGGGGGCATACAAATTCTTTTTCCTCCCCTCGTTAGGGAAACCCCCCCACACCCCCCATTAGGGAATGGGGTCCGAGTACGTATCAAACAAACCTCTGAATCAGGAAGATAATTAGGCTCCACAACCAACATAATGCTTAAGGGGTTAGTTATTTAATGTCACTTCAAATACATAACCTCCCATGACTAAATGACATTAAATAACCCCATTTGACTCCCTTTTTTCTTCACTTTCAACTACAAACTGGGGAAACCCAAAAATGGGGACATGACAAGCTACATCTTTCAAGACCTAAGCTTATGAACATTTTTCTTAATATTACATCTTGTACAAATATAATGTTTGATTGACTATATATAGTATTTTGTAACCCCCACCCCCTCAACACACACACACAATGTGTATGTTGTTGTTCATGAGTTTGTACTTAAGTCTAAAATCACAATGTCATGAATCAGGAAATAAGGAAAGTTTAAAAGTTGCTTTTTCTATCTCAGTTATGCGAGAAAAATTCCTTAAAATGAATTAATAGTATAACAAAGAAGAGGTCGTTTTTCATGTCTTTGTTAAATTTGAAAATATAGGATGTAATGCGAGAAAAACATAAATTTGTTAGACAAAGAAAGGCATCAAATATAGAAGAATCTTACTTCGCTACAGAAGAAGAAAATGGATAATGTAAACTTTAATGAAGCATAAAATATAGTAATCTAATTAACTATTGGTCCTGTATTTGCTAATAGCCAATACAGAGGAAAATCTGTTTGTTATCAGATAACTGAATGAAATATAACCACAGTAGATGTTGTACTACATTGGGATATGACATTCATCAAAGAAGTATATAAAGGATGTTGGAATGTGGAAAGACAAAAGAACACATAACTCAAACTGGACAAAATGTGGAATCTCTGGTCTGCACTTGTATTAATCCTCAATGAAGATATTTTTGTCAGTTACAACCGGAAAGAAGAAACCTTGGTTCATTCTTTCGAATATGCATTTATACAAAATCTCCCAACCTCAAACAGTTTGAATTCTTCTATCTTTAGAATAATTAAAGTTACAAAACGTGGAAACTGAAATGCTTCATTTGCAATCTTCTTGATCTTCTCGTTATAATGTCATGAACGTTTTCCTTTCTTGTTTTCTAGCTCCAAAATAGATAATGTACACAGACTGTATTCATTTGTTTCCATAGGTACTACCTTTTCCCTGCTCAATACATTTGATGCACATGCCCACAAATTCGGCTAGCAAACTGGATGACCCTCTTAAGTTATTAGCCTAAAAAATGTAAAATTTCTTTTCCAACTAAGGTAATATCACTTCTATACATCCATCCTTTGAAATAATAGACTACGGTTGTAGATTAGGCTTCACTAGGCATATATATATTTGAGTGATATCAACCTGTTTTATCTGTGATATTTCAACTTGTGCTTCTTCCATATTTTTTTTAATGTCAAGATGATGTTTGTCTATATTAAGCTGACCTAGTGTTCAAGAACTAACTTCTTTATCGAAACCTAATAATTCTTTGTTAAGTGAACAAAAAACTTCTTCGCAAGATTCTTTCAATTCCTTAGCCATTTTCCTATGTTTGGTTATGTTTGACTCCCAAGTCTTTAGTATAATATCACCTCTGGTTTTCTCTGAAATAGACAACCTAGATTCCATAGCTCTTCCTTCTTTTTTTGATGATATAACTGCTTCTTGGAAGTTAGCTCAGGCAACGATAGCCTCCCTCTCTCTTAAAACAATATTACTTAATGCTTCATCCATCACCTGAGAATTATTTTGGATGATTTTTACTTTAGAGAGCAGGATTTGTTGAGCTATTTTCAGTTTCTTTAGCACCTCCAACGCTTGAGATTGAAACAGTGCTATATCCATAACCATTTTCTCAATGGAAATGAACTTGTCTTGCAATTGTTTTGTCAACTTATATTGATGGGTAGTCTATATTTCTCTCATTTTCCTCTTCTTATGCATCTCATCAATATTGGACTTGATCATTTGGATTTCTTGTTTATCACTAGCTCTAGCCTGTTCCAATCCTTTATTGGCTTCTTCTTTGACATTCTTTTTTGCATTCCTTATTTGATTTTGCAACTAACTTATCATCTGATTTCTCTTCTTTAGTATTTCTTTTAGGTTATCGACTGAGAATAGGTTATCTATTTCAAATATCCCAAAGATCCGGCTACCTCTGTAGAAAAATCTTCATCTTACAAACTCTATCCATCCAATAATAGTCTGTGGTTTTTTACTGTTGCACCCTTTTTCTGGTGCATTTCTTTCTTCACCACAACTTTCCTTTTCTTATTGAAAAAGAAATCGGAGGGAGGTATCTCTTCACTAGAGATGGGTGTGAGATATCCTATGAGTATTACCTCTATATTGGGGTTTCATCTAGTGGATTGTAATGACGTGACACTCTGAATGGGGTTGTCAATTTATGCGGATAACTATTTTTCGATTTCATTTGTAGTTGATTTATCTGGTGAAGATAGTGGCCTATATTCTCCTTTATTTTTTAATGTTTATGGTTGATCTTTGGCCTGGTCATCAGATACCTCTGTCGTCGAGATATCCTTTTTTTGAGTCGATATCTCAAACTTCTTTGAGTCTTCTGGGGCTTCTTGTTTGCTAGAGCTTCCAATTTTTAGATTATGGGTCTCTGTTTGTTGTGTAGCAGGATCCATCAGGTTTTCCCCTTCTTTCGGAAGACCACTTCTTCGATGTTTTTGGTGTTAGAAAAACAATACCGCAGAGCAATAAAATAACAAAAATGCAAAAACAAAAAACACGGAAGACACACAATACAAGAGAGACATAGATTTACGTGGTTCACCCAGTGTGGGCTACGTCCACCAGAGAAATTGCCAGGTCCTTCCTTTATTATTATCCAACAAATGAAGGGATACAACCTACAGCAAAACCCGCTGTAACTTCCTCTTCTTTCTCTCACAGTCTCCTCTCTCAG
>JASDQU010711792.1:4645-18255 GCA_032191745.1 Picea mariana
TTCATCCATAATCATAATCGTTTAAACCATATGTATCGGCCAACCAAATAGGTGTACAACCATATCGACGTGCCATCCATCTGAAATAGAACCAACACCATATGTTATAATCATTCGCCAAGTGTTCAGTTCAATCCAACACGACATCCAATATTAACCAACGATCCATCGTATCAATCAAACGTTTCAAACCAATGTTAATTCAATCGTGCCAATGTATAGTTTGAAACTGTGGTTGTTCAATGTAATATCAAACTCACAAAACAATGCACCAAATGCCGATTATAAAATCGAAATCAAAAGATTAATCAATGCGCCTTTGTGAAACTCAAACCAATGTCATTTCTCAAATCAACCTTATAATATTGCTAATGCATTCGTTGCATATCCAAGTGTTTATATTTCAAAGTTTTTAGAACATTGCAACCAAAAATCTCATATAATCAATGAGTCAAGAGCTCATAACAATAAGAATCAAAGCATATAAGACCAAAACCAATCATGACCTTTATAGAATCAAATGTAACCAGTAAATCTTCATGCTCAATGGCTTAGTAATCAAACAGATCCAAATGCGCAATCAAGGTAAGAGTAGGCCAAAGGACATAAGTTTGAAAAAATCTTTTGCAGTCATGCGATAAGCCAATGGTCAAGTGTCTTTCAGAAAGATCAATAAAAGATGACGACAGTCCAAACAATGAAATAGGTGTTTTCACACTTCCAGTTGTGAAAACTGAATTGAAACCAAATTGCAATTGTCGCAAAAAATGAAACAAATGTCTAGTTGCACAATGTGATGATAATTTGTCATTTAGAATACAAGAGGTGTAGGCAGCTTTTTTTTTAGAGCAATTAAAAAATGTGTTGGCTGCCAACACTATTTAACTATGAAATAACAAATTTACATCAAGGACATTAAGTTAAAATCACTTGTTTGTTCAGTAAATGTCAATAGCCAACTAACTAAGAGAGGATGCCTTTCCTCCCAACCTTAGTCTATTATGCAGAGTACCTTCCTACAACATGCCACCCTCATGCCAAGCCATGATATCACAATGGGAATGACTCAACTAGTTCTCAGACTTAGAATGATCTTGGAAGGTTACTCTCCTTCCTCCATTGGAAATAGTAGAAATTTCCCTCTTCCCACTGATCTCAGGACTTCCACAAGTTTATCAGGTACCCTCCCCACTAGATTTCCTCTGCACAAGGAGTCCCTTCTCTATTATACAGTCCCTCGATGACCTCCCTATTGACGATTAAAATCCCAACGAGGAATCTCGCCCACAAAGAGTTGCTAAAGCCTATTATTTAAACTATGCTAATGATATATAATACTAGTAGGTGGGACCCCCTTGTAGACTGGAGGCTCGAAGATAGTCTTATCACACATTTTATGTCATTGTTTCGATGATGCTTACAAGGTTCTATATGGTTGATGATGTAGTCTTGGTTTTTTTTGTGACATAATGGCAAATGCATAATGCATTTTATGTAATGATTTCGTCATTCTAAGCTCTAAATTCCATGGTATGAGTGGAATATATTTACTGTTGTTACATTTGATATTGTCGCCATGATTCATTACTTGTTACACCTACACAAGACACATGTTAGTTACAACATGAAACAAAAGCAATGGAAATAGACTTATGAAAAAATCCAAGAAAAGGAATTATACTATACTATGTTAAGAGATTATGTGCAAATGAAATAAAAGGAAGTTAGTATTAATCCTAACTAGCAATGTTAGTGGCTATACAAATTATATTGAGTTATGTGGCGCACATTTGATATATGCTATGGTTTTTGGCAATGGTTAATATGGATTGGGGTGGCACAATTGGCAAGCAATATGCACAAGTTTCAATGCATGGAATTAATGGTATGGTTTTTGGCTGGTTGGTGTGTACTATGAAATTGAATGGAGTGGAAGATGGAACTGATGTGTAGTAAATGCACGTCACTCCATACTTATCCCACTGGGTCATCACCCTAGCATGGTTACTGTTCATTTTGTTTTGTTGTGGTTAAGCTCTGAGATTCAAGCCTGGAAGGAACTGCTCAACCAACTCGCCCTTTTTAAAGACCTTGGTTACAGGTATGGTTCTTTTTGCCCATCCATGAATTCGCTATGTGTATGAAACGAACGATGGCTAAGTAATGTCTTGGTTTGTGTTTTCGTGAGATTGGAAACTATGTAAATGCGTGGGTGTTTTCTCTGGAATGACTGTGTGGTTGTTCGTTTGCAAATGAAAAAATTGATTTGTTGAAGTTGTGATTTCATTGGTTGTTCTGTGTGGTGGAAATTGTGATGAATCTCTATTGTTTTAAGTAGTTATGGGTATTTTGTTGGAGGGTTTCACTATGTTTGGCCTTGTTGGCAGCCTCCTCACAGTTATGGTAACCATATTTGATTGTATGGGGTTGTTGTGTATGTTTCAAACTACTTTTTGGTCATTGTCTATCTTCTAGAGCCATGTTCGTGGGTTTTTAACCTGGTCGTCGAATTATTTTTGTGATATTGGCATCAACATAGTTGGTTATGGGTGGCCATTATGCCAAGAAGTATACTTTATGGTTATTGGTAATACCTAGGGTCTTCATTTCCATCAGCATTGTTATAAATTTGTTCGGATCTTGAGAAAAGCGTGAGGGTTATGCCTCTGCGTGTTCTTGGTATTGGTTACTGTCCAGTGAGAAATCGTTGCTCCTATGCATCATTGTCTACCCTACCCAGTGTTGAATTGTCACACTATTACACAAGCTAAGAGTTATAAAATCATGTGGTTCCACTGAGCTGGTTTCGAAGGTTTTCTACCTACTGTTGATTTGCTCGACCTCCAGTCTCCCTGTGTTTTGGAGACCGAGCGAACTCTTGATTATTTCTTGTGTTCATGGTTACAAAGCCCGATTTTGATAACCCCAACCAATCACACTTTTGTCAAGTATCTTGTTGACTGTCACAAATTGGTTGAGTGGTTATGATAGTGGCTTTGAGTATTGTTTCGTCTTTGTTTGATCGGGTTGTTGGAAAGTTGTAATTGGGGATGAAAATTGGTATACAGTCAAGGGGTTACCTTATTTTGTTATGCATTGGTCGTTGTGTTCCTACGGCATGGCATTAACTGTAGTTGGTGGTTGTTGTGTGTTTGATTAGTCCCGATCGGGATCATTGCAAGTTGGGGAAAATGATGACTGTGACTTGGTTGTTTACTGTGTATGGTTTGTGGAGACATCGTGCATTGTTTTTTTTTGTTGCACCATAATAAATGAAGCATGGGTTTCATATTATGGTTTCATTGCAAGTTTAATTGTTAATAGTGTCAAAAGAATGAAATCAGGCAAGTTTTTAAAAGGTTTGTTCAACTTGGGAAAGACCTGTGTCTATGTTTGATTTTGGAAATTACAAATTATGCGCAGTGGTTGATATCTTATAGAAATATATGTTGGACATAGATGAAGCAATGTGACTGTGTGTTCTTTTTTATTTTGTTTAAATGAAAAGAAACAAGTATCCTCTTAATAAGACTGTTGAAAGGCATAGTGTTTATGAGTATGATTATACACTGTGTTAATGGAAAAAGTTTGAAGATTGAATGTGGGACAGTGAATAGTTTTTGACACACATGAATTGTTAATTGGTATTGGTATCTTGGTATTGAATACAGATTTGTATTTTATGGATTACTTAATTAGTTTTACGAACAATATCCATTTTTTTCCCTACCATTATTCCACTTTTCACACATTACAACTCCCCTCACCTTCCCATATTCACTATCCACACCCTGTTCTTAAAATTTAATTATAGCTAATATAAATTATGTATTATGACAGTTAAAGGATCGCACAAGGATGAATTATAGTGATATATTCTTTTGGTTTACATTAGAGTTGATTGTTTCATGTCTATGAGGAGTAATCATGATCTATTCCCCCCTCATTTTAAAACTTTTCGCTAAATACAATCCCTCACATATCCCAGAACCCTTGTCCCCCCCCTATGCATTAACAAGTATCAAACAATTTGTTGGATTGCATTGCATGAGTCTGATATGTTGCTAAGCCAAATTTTGTTTCATATTTAAAAGAGTTGTCATGTATGGTTGTTGAAGACACTATTTGTTAATCAATAATGCATACTTGAATGAGATTTTTCAGCAGAGGTAGCCATGGCCTGGGTAACAGAGGAAGAGGAAATTGGAACAGGGGCCCTAGAAGGACAAGGTTCTCTATACACTTTGATGTAGACTCGTAAGAGTTAGGCCATCTATTTCAAGCTGGATTTTTTAATTGGATTGGGCAAGGAATGGTCCAACCTAGGCCTTAAAGGCCTCCCTTCCTAGCCACACGGGTCCCTGGTATCCCAGTACCCCCTCATGTTTCACTACAATCTAAAATACCTGAAAATGACAAAAGGCAAGAGATTTTCCACCTGACAATCTCCCAACATCATGGTTGGCCTAACTTGTCTCTGCCTACCCCTCCACCTATTAATTAAAATTTCCAAGTTGCCCCTATCCACTCACCAGTACAGTCTTCCCATGCAAGGAAAAGGTTAAAAGCCAAGGCCCACCATGCTCCTAACAAAGAAAAAGCCATTGCTACCCCCTCCTCACCCTCAAATGACTCTGCCAAATCCATGTCCTCTCGTATGCATTTGAGAGATGATTGTTGTCATGTGATCAATGAGATTAAGCATAAAGGCTCCACACAGCCTAAGGAAAATTCAGAGAGATCAAAGGGTGACAGCAGCAACAATGGAAAGATTGCCTCCTAGAGTGGAAAATATGGATTTTAAGTGTTTTTATTTATTGATTGTTGAGAATAGTTGACTTCTGAAATTTTGAACAACACACTATTTTTTGGCTATATGGATAATATATTTTTGGAAATAATTTCAATTATCATTGATATAAATTTTCAAAATATGAAAGTGATCATGGGAGTCAGAAGGAGGGATGTTTTGTTTGATTAACTAGTTGTGTTATTATTGTTAAAGAACTAAAGGGAGTCACAAGGGGTCCCACCTACTAGTTATTGTTTATTAAAAACCCTTATTATGATTTTATTACTTTTCCCCCTTAACTAAAAAGTTGGTTGAGTTTTAGTTAACTTAACTAAAGAAGTAGTTCAACTACTTCAACTGATTCTAATTGCTTAAAGGAAAAAGGAAAAGGAGGAACAAGTGGAGAATAGAAGGAGAAGCATACTAAGATATGCTATTTGATTTTTGTTGAGATAGTTAAGTTTTCATTCATTCTTTAATTCATTGGAAGCCTAATTCTCTTTTATGATAACAGGGTCCTATTGTAGATAGCAAGATTCGGGGCTGAATCACATCATTCAGACGCTTGTTTTTAAGAGGTGTTGATCTATCTTTGATAGTCTATGTAGACTTGTCTATTTGTGAATTAAGTTTCATGACTGACAATGGCTATTGTGCAGATTCGAGTGGGCAACAATCTGTGGCAAGATGATCCATATTTTAAAGTTCAGTTTTTTTACTTTCTGTCAGAATTCCTTTTGTATGGTTTTCATCGGGGGAATCTAAGTTTGACTTTGGTCCAAAAATTCCTCGGGGAATTTTTTAAAGAGAACGATTATTTGGATAAATTGGAATGAAATAAACGATTGCTTTATGTCTCATTTGTTTTGATTATTGAATTGGTGTCTTTACTTCTGTCTCTATATTTATTTCAGCATCTGTTATATTCAGAAAATTACATAAATAATGAATTTCTGAGCAAGATTTCATTTACAAAAAACCAGCCTAAGCACTTGTAATCAATACTTGTGAATTAGGATACAAATTTTGATGGCTATAAACATAGGGTGATATTCCTGTGTATCTTGATTTAGCCAAGAAAGATCTGAAAAACACTTTAGCAAGATCATTTCATATCTTTTCCTCAACATTTATTTATCGACCATATTGGGGATATCTTCAATATCTCTCTGGTTGATTTTTATTCTTGATTATCATCGAATACATCTATTTTTCTGATATTGATTCTTTGACTATTTTATTTCTTAATGATTGTACCTGTTGGAAGGCATCCCAATATTGCACCCAATCTTCACGATCAGACCAGCATTGCTTTGAATTTGTTTAACACCATTTTAGACATTGTTAATACTCGGGTTCGGCTTAATCATTCATGGGAAGCAATTGAACAAGACATTAGTGCCCAAGAACGTTGAGAAGCTAGACGTAGAAAGCCTAGAAATCATAAATAACCTTCTTGTTCCTTTAGCTTTGACCCTCTTTTCATGTCCTTAGACACTTGTGTTTCTAGGAGAAAAAGAGGTTTATCACCTTAAATTAATCCTATTGTTGAAATAGGAAGAAGGAACGTTGTGTTATCTACCCAACAAAGTGCTCTAAGGAGAACCTTGTCTGATTCATCCAGTTCGTCTTTCTCTCCCTCACCTATCATCCACAAGATGGCATCTAGTGGTGGCTCTGGTGACACTGGAAGTTCTTCCTCCTCTCATTATTCAGCTTCATCAGTGATTGGTAGTTTATATAGCCACCATGTCCATGTCCAATATACCACAAACCCCACCAAATTCATTAGAAAGTATGGGATTTTTCAATTTGAAGAAGATGCTACAACCACACCGTGGCATGTTTCATCTCCTCTTAACCTAGCACCTGCTACTCGTCCACTTCCTAAATTCACAGAGAATATTCCTAGGTTTTTGGGGAATGACATTATCACCACAAATGAACACCTAGTGGAATTTTATATTGCATGTCGCAACATAGGAGCCAATGACAATGATACTTGCATGCGCATATTTGTCAATTCCTTGGAAGGAAAGGTTGCGGATGATTTCTTTGACCTTCCTTCTAAGATTTTGTCTACTTGGGAGGAGTTAGTCTATTGGCTCAAATCCACCTATGGGAAATCTAAAAGACCAGCTGAGCAGTTACGGGAGTACAATAACATCTCCTATGAATATGGTGAGACCATCAAGTCCTTCAACTTGCATTTCACTAAGTTATACAATCAAATCCCCAAACTCATTTGACCTCAGAACCAAGCCACTTTAATGAAATATTATAATGCATTACCTTCTCCCTACCATCATAGGCTTGAGGAAAAATCCATCTATAACCTAGGTTCCGCTCTGCATACGTGTTTGGAGTATGAAGAACAACTCGAAAGAACAGGTCTTCCTTAGGGAGAATTGGTTAAACATATGGACATGTTCGCCCTCTTACAGCTAGTACAAGATATGAATAATCGTATGATAGAGTATGAGAAAAAGGGAAATGTCTCCCCTCTCACCCATGGAGCCTCATCCTCTTCTGCACTTCTCTTTAGAAATCCAATTGAAAATCATTTTCAGCCTAAAGTTATCATGCCTTGAAGTTGGTGTAACTTTTGCGAGGAACACCACAAGGAAACCACATGTGAGGTAAATATGAGTGCCAGAGATAAGATTGTTGGTAAAATACCAGAAACCGCCATCATTGTCCTAGATTTTGTAGAGCCAGAAGATGTCATGATCATCAACACTAGGAACAAATCCTATGCTCCCAAAGGAAAATATGATCCTCCCCAGAATTCTTCAAGCCCGAGCTCATTCTCACCAGCTACTACTGTTCAGGTTCCTAAGTTTCCTGATAGTCAAGGAACTACCTCTCCTCTCCCCTCTTCCAAATACAATATTCTGAATCAATTGGCCAACATCAAAGAAGATGCAACCCTTTTGGACATGGTTGTCATCCCTGAACAACAGAGGCATATAAAACAATTCATGGAAGGAAAATCTTATGTTGTATCCAACCTCTCTGAAGAGGTAAATGAATAGGATTCGTTTGTAAATAAAGTAGGTGTACATAACTTTAGATACCCTGTAAAAAATCCCCCTTTTTATATTTCTGTAAAAATTATGGATAAGATCGCCCATTGTTGCCTCATTGATGGCGGTTCGCACCCAAGTGTAATGTCGAATATTATTATGGAAGATCTAGGCTTGTCTTGTACAAATGAAAATGCCAGAAGCATGCTCTCTTATAACAGTCTACAACAAACGACCATAGGTGAGATTAAAGATGTGACCTTAGTTTTGTGCACACACCCTGAAATAAGGAAAACCCTTAGTATTCAGGTAATTGATATTCCAGTAAGAAATTACTCAATCATATTAGGAAGAGATTGGCAAGCTTTGATGGGTGGATGCCTCTCACTTGATGGGACACACTTATTTGTTCCTCGGAATGGTAAAAACATCATAGTCCTTAGAGAGGGAAGGATTTCACCTTACATAGAGAGTGTCCCACAACCTAATGTGAACTATATCGAAGAGGACCTAGGGGTGTATTCCATATTTTTCGAGGAGGATAGCATTCCCTTGGAACAAATCGATTTAGATGATGGAATGTGGCACATGCACTTTGATGGTTCATGCTCTAGTGAAGGTAACATAGCTGGCATTATCTTGTACTCTCCTGTGGGGAAAATTCATAACTTTTCTTACAGGTTGGAGTTTGCTTGCACAAACAATGTCACTGAATTCAAAGCTTTATTATTAGGCATTGAAAATGCCTATAATCTAGGTTGTGGATGCCATACAGTTTTTGGAGATTTTGAGCTTGTTGTGAACCTTGTACGTAAGATATACTCTCCTAGAAACAAGTTTATAAAACGATACACCCAAACTGTTTGGGCACTTATCTTGAAACTAGAATATTTCAACATTACTCATGCTAAGAGGGAATTGAACTCAATGGCTAATCAATTAGCTGTTTTTGTAGCCTCTCCTAATCAGCAACTTCTTCCACACAGACCTGATTGTACTTTTCAATCTCTATATCATCCACATATCCCTGACAATATAGAATATTGGCAAGTCTTCCCTAGTGATGACAGCATATGTGCTTTCATTCAAAATGAACCTTATAAGCCCAAGGAAATTATATCCATAGAAGATAACAAGATTTATAGGGGCTTGACTCCTCTAGAGAGTTCATTTTCATCGATTTATGTAAGAAATAAAGAGAAACATAAGAAGAGGGAGTTGAAAAGGAAGGTGGGTGAAACCATGTCCTTAAACATTGGGACACCCGAGTCTCCAAAGAATGTTAAAATAGGTGAACAATGTTCTGATGAAGAGAAAATAAAGTTTGCCAAGCTACTTAGCTAATTTCAAGATTTTTTTTCTTGGTCTTATGAGGATCTTCGTGGTTTTGATCCTGCTCTTATACAACATGCCATTCCCATCAAGGAAGGCATAAAACTAGTTAGGAAAAAACAAAGACCTATCAACCCTGCACTGGAAGCAACTATTCGAAAGGAGTTGGAAAAACTCTTGAAAGTCGGAATCATATTTCCAGTCAAATACTCTGAATGGGTTTCCAATTTGGTTCCTGTTCAGAAAGAAACCAGTCAGATAAGATTATGCATTGACTTTTGCGTATTAAATCGAGCTAGTATAAAAGATCACTTTCCTCTCCCTAACATGGAAATGATTTTGCAACAAGTTGCAGGGTCATAGATGATGTCCTTACTTGACATATTTTTTGGTTACAATCAACTCAAGGTAAAAAGGGAAGATACATATAAAACCACCTTTACTGCTTGTTGGGGTACCTTTTTCTTATGAATGTATGCCTTTTGGCTTATCTAATGTAGGTGCCACTTTTCAAATAGCGATGCAAATAGCTTTTGACGATTTGATTGGCAAGATCATTCAAATCTACCTTGATGACTTAACTGTGTACTCTAAAAACCGATGAGATCATTTTGGTCATCTGAAAAGAGTTCTCATGCGATGTACAAAATTTGGCATCTCTCTAAATCCTTCTAAGTCCATTTTCAGCGTTACCAAGGGAAAGCTCCTTGGACACATTGTCTCTGATTCAGGAATAAGAATTGATCCTGAAAGGATTGTTGCTATCCTTAATCTGCTTGCTCCCACTTCCAAGAAGGAGGTTCAAGCTTTTATGGGTGTTATTAACTTCGTCCATAGGTTTGTTCCAGATTTTGTTGTGATGGTCAAACCAATTCATAATCTACTTAAGCAAGATCATTATTTTTCTTGGACAGATGATGTCGAAAATGCTTTTGTAGGGATCAAGAAAGCAATCGGCTCCACGCCGGTTTTGGCGAAGCCGGATTTTGAGAAGGAATTCACGATATATACTAATTCCACTGAGGAATTATTTTATGCTATCCTCATGCAAAATGATGACGAAGGTAATGAAAAACCAGTGGCTTACATGAGTCAAAGTTTCTCTGATGATGAATTTAAATATTCTTTTATTGAGAAACATGCTTTCTGTAACAACCCCAACCACCCATGTTGGGCCATGATACTCCAGAGAATGATTTTGTTCTCTCTATGGAACATACTGTAACATAACCAACATCCAACTAAGCTATGCCACATAAATTTTTCGAACTACATGTAATTAAAACATATACACACAGAACTATTGCAGAACTTTATATATAAAACGTAAAAAAAAAAATACATTCTATTATTGCATGGATTCATACTGAAATAACAACAAACACATACATGCATCATATACAGGAAATGCCCATAACTATAATGACAGTTATAACCACACATACGATAAACCCATAAAAATAAACATGTAAATAATAATGCAGCATGTAAATTTATCACACAATTGACACTTATCTTGGTAAGAATATCACCAAATGCGTGTAGACCTTCCACGAACCTCCCAGCCTTAGAGCACACTGCTCATCACTCTCAGCAGTGGGTCACCCCTGAGCTAGGACTAAACTTCACTTGGGTAAAGGGATTCCTAACCAAGCTAACGACTCATAGACAACAGGAAACACTCTGTCATAGGTGCCCACTCAAACTAACGACCTACAGTCCCTCATTCCCCACATGCATGTCCCACCCCACGAAGTGTGCCCCTTCTCTTCTCAACATTCCTTCAGCTTCCCCGCTTCCTTTCTAGGCTTCAGCAATAGGCCAGACAGGAAGTCTCAAAGCCCTGTAGATACAGTTTAGCACCTTTGGGAAATCAATTCCCAACAATTCTCTCACCTAGAGAGGAATTTCTCATGGGCCTGACAACCCGCCTCTTCAATATCCCACGGCCCTGACAACCTGCTTCTTCAGTCTCGCTCCCAAGCTAACTAGCTACACAAATAATTATGGCTATGGATACAGGTTCAAGTACAGTGACATGAAGGTATAGAAGATAGCTCAATGAGTGTGTGACTGTTCATGGATGATTGACTGGATGGCTAAATGATAGGAGGAATGATGGAAAGAATCATGGTAAATGAACTAAGTCTAAACAATATGTATGCATGTCTCCAACTTGACACTTATCATGTTGGAAGCTACTTTGGCCCACTTGTCCCCATCTTTAGAACTTAGGATAAAATAACTATCCATACATTATACTTTAAGATATATTAATATAATATTCCTTTTTGGCTTAAGCTCCCTAGCTTAGCCCCTTTTCCTTAACTTTTAACCCCCACCCTTTCCCTAACTAGTGGATTTTAGTCCCACGTACTCTTTTATTGTGGTCGGTCTGCGCGCAGCGATGTATTTTATATTAATGTTGATACATATACAAAAGTAAGCACACCGGCCTTTAACATCTAGGATCTCCAGGCTAATAATCACAAAACTGGATCACCAGCCTATAAAACACAGCATATACACAAAGGATCTTTGGCCTCAAAATCATGCACACTTAAGTTGTTGCACGCAGTATCCTGAAATGTGCACACTTCCTCATTTTATTGTCCAGTATATGTGTGCACTATGCCATGAAAGGTGCATATAAAAATGATATCAAACAACTCACCAGCTTAAGTACATTTCCATTTACATTACAATTGGATTTGTCCTAGGGATATTACAATCCCCTCCCCTTATTTATGCACTTTCCTCAATGCATTATGTACTCATACACAAAAAAAAATCTAAAATCCTCAAAAAGATGTGGGTATTCTGCTCGCATTGCATCCTCATGCTCCCAAGTAGTGTCCTCCAGACTGTACCAGGTCCATTGGACCTTTAAAATCCCTATGGCTTGATTCCAGAGCTGTTTGATTTTCCAGTCCAGGATCCGTACCGGATGCACTTGGAAAGCACCTTCTTGCTCCACCTGGATCTCATTCCAATCAATAACAAGATTAGCATCAGGTATATATTTCTTGAGCAATGATACATGGAATACATTATGAACAGACATAGATGCAGGGAATGCAATCATATAAGCCACTGTACCAATCCTCTCTAGGATTTCAAATGGCCCACAATAGTGAGCTTCTAACTTTGAAAAATTTCCCAACTTTAGGGAAATTCTATTGGCTTTCACTTTCAAAAATACATGGTCTCCCACTTTATATTCCCTATGAGTTATTCCCCTATCAGCATAGTTTTTCTACCTATCTTGGGCAGACTTTAAATTTTTCTTTATTTTTATCATTTGCTCCTCCATTTCCCTGAGAAAATATGGCCCAACCATTATTATATCTGCTGGGTTATGCCAACTTACTGGTGTGTTTCACTTTATGCCATAAAGTGCCTCAAATGGGATCATCTTTAGAGATGTTTGGTACCCATTGTTATAAGCAAACTCTACCAAGTGTAGGTAGTCTTCCCATTTTGATGGTTTATCCATCACATACATCCTCAACATATCTTCAATCACTTGATTCACCCTCTATGTTTGTCCATCTAATTCTGGATGATAAGTTGTACTAAAATTCAAATTTGTTCCAATTCCATTAAATAATCCTTTCCAAAATTTCGAGGTAAATTTTGGATCTTTGTCAAACACAATTGTCTTGGGTATGACATGTAATCGAGCAATTTCTTTCATATAAACATCATCAATGTTGGATGCCTTGTGAGTGAGCTTAACTAGAATAAAATGAGCAGCTTTAGTAAGCTTATCCACCACTATCATGATAGAATCATGTTTCTTGTTTGTTCTGGGCAGTTTGGTGATGAAATCCATTGTTACAACTTCCCATTTCCACTTAGGAATGGGTAATGTTTGTAGCAAACCAGTTGGGTGTCTATGCTCAGCCTTTACCTTTTGACATTCCAAACATTTGGCAATAAAATATGAAACTTCTTTCTTCATGCCTGGCCAATAATATTGGCCCTTGACAGCTGCAATAGTTTTCTGATAACCTGGGTGCCTAGCATAAGGTACATTATGCATTTCTCTCAATATCATATTTTTCAATTCCTGAGAATTTGGTACTTAAATTTTTCCCCTGTACATGAGAATTTCATCATTATCTAGCTTGTATTCTTCAATTTTTTGCTGCAAATTACCTTGTTGTAATTTTGCCACTAATTCCTTGTATTGCAAATCTAATTTTCCAGCCTCTATAATTCTGTGTTTCAAATCTGATTGGTACATGCTAATGGTTGTAGCATGCATTTCATGCACTCTTCTGTTGAGTGCATCAGCCACTTTGTTCTCTTTCCCCTTGATATGCTTTATATCAAAGTCATATTCACTTAGAAATTCTAACCATCTGCTTTGCCTAGCATTTATAGTTGGTTGATTAAATAAATATTTCAGACAATTATGGTCTGTTCTTAGCTCAAACTTTTTCCCCATGAGGTAG
>JASDQU010711794.1:1754-13269 GCA_032191745.1 Picea mariana
GTGTTAATTTTTGTTGACATCTATGAATCCTGAGAGTCCTAGCGTGGATATTATTGATCGGATGGATTGGAGCCCAAGAAGGAGGTGGAAAACCTGAGGGATTGCATGGTAGAGAAGGGAGTCCATTATCTTGGGTTGAGAAGGACGGAGAGAAGAGAGATGGTGTACTTTGGATTGCTGTGTGTTCAAAAACCTATGAGAGCTTGAGTGTTGACTGGTTTGGGAAGTTGAGTGACACCATGGAACCATACTTGTGGATTCATAGCCTTGGATCAGGGGTGACCTACTGTTGAGACTTGGAATAGAAACATATATGGTCGGGTGGAATGTCCTTGGTATGCAATGAGTTGGTGATTCATTTTGTTAAATATAAGTTCTCTCTGTCATGTGTTCCTTTGCTTGTATATTTATTTTCGTTGTGTATTAATTAATATCTTTGAGATGTGTATCTTTAATGTGCCTACTTTCTGGTTATTGTTGTGCATGACATGTTTAAACATTATTTTACATTGTAGCGTGAATATTTATTATTGAATGTGTTGTTATGGTGTTCTTTCATGTTTATGTATTAATTAAATGTTATAAGATTTTGAAATAAGTTTTGAAGTGAGTTTTTGGAGTAGTGTTTCCTAGCTTGTGGGTGGATGGGTACGTTACAACACAGGAGTAAGTAAATAGGGGTTATTCAGTAGATGCAACCATATCTAGTTTGAAATAATGTAGATCCTCCATGGCATAAATTAAGAAGTTGGACCCATGTGAAAACACCTCGTGACCTGCTATGGATCATTGCGACAAATTAAGACTTGGTGAATGGATGTAAGGGTGTGCATGAGTCATGTGCAACACCCTTGAAGAACAAGACTTGCACATGTATGGATCCAGTCACATAACAATAAAAGTAAGGTGACATACATATTTTCACACAATAAAGTTTGACCCTATCCATTGTATGTTTCCAAGGGGTTATCACATATTG
Organism: Picea mariana; assembly: GCA_032191745.1. Lineage (NCBI taxonomy): Eukaryota > Viridiplantae > Streptophyta > Pinopsida > Pinales > Pinaceae > Picea > Picea mariana. The sequence goes on from JASDQU010711794.1 coordinate 2,734, forward strand.
ATAGTACCCAACGGTAAATGCCAAGATCATGTCTGAAGATTATGCACGTTTGAAAATAAAAAAGAATGGTTATGAACCATGAATGTGAGAGGGATGATGGAAGGTTGACGTGGATCAGAGACATAATAACACTAAAATTTTCCACAAGAATAAATGATCTTCCCATTTCATTCACAATTGGAGGGTTGACATGACGGTATAGGTATTAATGTCCCGATGGTTCTTGAGGAGGGCCATACTACACTCTAATTTATTAATGAATCGGTGCATACCCCCCATTTATCATACCATCATACTCACCTATAAAATTCCCCCCTCCATAACTGATATTTCCCCTTAGAAATCATGAATTACTATTCCTAGTCTATGATAGGGAGTTCAGAGTTACATAGCAATGGAAGAGAATGATCATAGATGAGCATGAGCGTAATTGAAAAGTCCATATCGAAACTAGGGTTCATCCATCATAATATTGATACTAGAGTTTTAAATGGCTTCCTCTAGCAGACCCTAGGGCTGTAACAACACAAAGGCGGTTTGGGATCGATGAATACCAGAGCCACCACTACCCCACAATGTTAGTTTTATAGGATCCCAGATGGGGAAAGTTCATGATTTTCACTTAGTTGACTACAACACCATATACCCTATACAATTCCCAAACCTATGCTTTCCCAACTATGCATAGGTTGTTCAGAGTGCAGATGGTCAACAATTGGTGCTTATGCAAGAATGGGCCAAACCCCTTTGAAAACCTGGTATACTATCCCTCGTCGAATATACTAAATTTGGTTATGGTGGGTGAGTTACCATCTGTGTTTTCTTCATACTTACTATCCTACATGGTGGATACCTTTGGTTGGGTGAAAAATATCCAGTTGATGCAGGAACAATTCATTGAGTTATTGGATTACCCATGCATGGAAAGGAACCCAAAAAAGCACTAAAAACCAAAGAAAATTTTCATAATGACGTGTATGGAAAGTAAAAAATGCAGTGGGGAACCTGCAGGGTGTCGATATAAGAAATTAATACTCATCCAATTTAGTTTTCCACTCAACTTCTTGCTTGTAGGATCTTGCAGAACTATAAGAAGGATGGGTTCCCACTTGGAATCATCGTAGAAGATGAATGAGGTTTGGCATGTGTCCAAGTCACCTGGGAATGATATATATTTAATTAATTCATTGATGATTGCTTGGATGCATTGAATTTAAGGAAGGAATTCCATTATATCTAGATCATATTGCTTCTCTCTATGATTCTTTGGAGCCCCCCTCCAGGCTATGAACGTGTTGTTGTGAGTGGCCCAACATTCACAGTTCCTCGATTCCTCCTATTGTAAGTAAGTAGAGACCCTACCATTCATGAATCCAATGATAGAGTCTTTCAAAAATAGTACCAAAAATGGATCTAGGTGATTGCCTCGCAAGTGCACATCCTGTGCAATATGATTGACATGTATACCAACTACCTTATATTTGAATGCAATTTTCACAACATTTATATCTATCCTAGTTATGACCAAGGGGATGCAATGGCATTTCTTCCTTTCTACATCAGGGAAAATGATATCTAGTGAGGGCTAGCATAGTGGAAAAAACATTTTCAACTGGTTCTTGATGAAGAAATGGACACTCTAGAAACACGCACTAAGTGCAACAAGGATTGAAGGCAGGTGGAGGTTACATGGATGAGGGAACAAAGCATGGTCCCCATCAGAGGGGGATCTAAGGACAAGGAAACTTCCAAGAGGAGTCGAGACCCAATTTCTAAATCTGTATATGCTCTCAACATCAAGTCTAGTCCTGAACATGAGGATTTCGATCAACAAATAATTCCATCCCCAACCCACAATGCGCAACAGTCATCAAATTCCACCCCTACTAGTACGAAAAGACAACATACCAGTCTGGTCGTTAGAGTGGACATTCCCCCTATAGAGTTGTGCCTAGGATAGATGGTTCTTGGGATCGTGACTCTGATGACAACCCTCAAAATATAGTTGTTGCTACAACACCAAATACAGATGAATTCCACCTATAATGTTGAGCATCTCTGTCTCCAATTTGGAGCGCCTTCTCCTGACACTCCACCTTAATAATCACCCCCCATTTCTAGTTCCAGTACTCACATGCATGCCCTCATATTCGACTCTTCCTTTCTAACCTCGACGAACATGGCCAATATAGGAATATCTTTAGCACCAATTCCTACTCCAACAGTGCAATATTGTATTACTACTCACAAATTTGGGTGATCAACACCAAACACTTAGTCTAGCTCATGCACAACTTCAAATTCAAAACCAAGTAGAAATTGCAGTACACAATAAGACACGTGCACACTGTCAGTAGGAGGTATAGGATCACTAGGCCTTGCATTAGTGGTATCATATAAAGTTTGCAACCCATACAAACGCAAAGGTTCAACATGTTGAGATAATTACTGCCTTCAATGACCTCCTAGATATGGATGATAACTTATATGCGCATGTAAAAAACACCTTAGTAGTGGCTCAAGACACCCCCCTGTATCAAACTATCGATCATAAAGGCCCATATACATAATTTGGAATCACAAAATACAACAATCTTCACACGACTTCAATTAACAACACCATAGGTGACATAACTTCAGAACAAGATTGTGTTGGTCAAAGCATTTGTATGAGAGGACCATAACATATTGAAGGATTTTTTGGGAGTGGTTGAATACAGTTTCACCTTGTGGAACCATCTACAAAATCCCCTAGAATTGAGTTCTAATGATGAAAAATTTCATGCAACAGAAGTTGAGGAATCCCATCAAAAAATTAGTTTGGCTTCTCTACCAATGTGCGAGTGCCAAGCTGCAACGACAACCATAATGACCAAGACTAAGGAGATTACTCCAACATAAGAGAAACAATAAATTATTTCATAGTTAGGAACTGATGTGGACAATCAAGCCCTAATATTTTATAATCAGATGAAAGTTACACATCTCGTCATCGTACTTATGATTAAGAAGATGGAGATGATGGACTTGAAAACTCCTTAGGTTACAACGATTGATGTAGATGAGGTCATTCAACTCACCCAAGAACTTCATGACACCCTCAATGATTCTAATAATCAATTCAAGAAGTTACTTCAAGAACTCATGAATATGGTTCCTTCCATCGTGTCAGACACTCCATGAGGCTATTGGCTCGAGGAAGATCCAAATAATAGTGGTGGGGGCCTATTAACACCCAAAGTTTTGGGATAAGGATTGCACATGTGCACAAACACAGTTGTCCGTGCACTACCATTTTTCACACATGCCAACAACTATGCAGTGGATTCCATGAGGCGCGCCTGCTAGTCCAAGTTATATTATGCATGCCATCCTGTGTTCTACTATGCGTGCCAAAAATCAAGAAGATACTGCATGCATGCCAAAATCAAGAAAATAATATTCGGAAAATCTTCCAAAATGATTACTTCAGGTAGCATGAGAGATCCTGTAGTTGTAAGGGATGATATGGAAAGGTAGTTAAGACTAGCACGACTCCAAAGAGGCTACATGGGTTGAATTTGGGTGAAAAAACATGCAAGACTGGTAATCGGTAGAGTGATTGGAGCAAAAATGTAAGCGAGAGAGAACCGGATCAGAGAAGGAAACAAAAGGGAACAATGATGACAAAGAAGGGGTTTTTTATCTAGTGAGTTGATTACTATGTTGTTGATTGTTGCTTTAGATATCACTGCCACTGTGGTCAATGCTTTTGGTAGCTCTAATCTCTCTCAGTTGAGAGTTGAGTCTGGATATGTTTTGTAAAGAGTATAGTTGTGAGTCTAGTTTTGTAATACCCACAGAGTCTGACAGAAATCCCATAGTGACATGTAACAAATTACTATGAGATTGTATGAGAGCGCAAAGAACTATTTTTGATAATTAATGAGTCTCTTGGGATATGTATGTGACTAGTTGATTAAATATAATAAAAGATGTAGTGATTCTTGTCCTTTGATGGGTTGATCATGTGTCTGATGAATTGTTGGTCCTCAACCAAGTTTTGGAGAACCTTGGTCATGTTTGACCATTTTTGGGACTTCGAAAGGCTAGTCGAAGATGAAGCGCTAGGTGAAGCGGAGATCACGGGATCTCGCCCCCTTTTGTGGGCTTTTTGGGTTTAGGGTTTATGTAATGAGTATGGGATGTTGGCCCATGGATCTTACCCATGTTTAGGCCCCTTTTGTAATGTATAAATAAGTAGCTAGGCGATGTAAGAAGGAGTCAGTTGTGAGTTAGTTATGAGTCAATTATAAGCCAGTGAGCTAAGTGAAAATAGTTGTAAATGCTTTGTGCATATTGTGTGTTGAGAACTTGTAGAGCTAAGTGCAAGTGATTGTAAGAAGGCTCTGTGTTTTGCAAAACTTGGGGAAGGAGGATCTGTTGAGGTGCGCGCAGATCTCCTATCCTATGCGGAGTAGGTTTTGTGGCTCTGTGCATGTAAGAGGATTGAAAGAAGATAATAAAGAAGAATAAGAGTTGGTGGACGTAGCCCCATGATGGGGGTGAACCACGTGTATCCTGTGTTATTGTGCTTGGTGCTATGTTGTTCATGTGGTTGTATATTTATTTTCTTAGTGCTTATTCTAGATGAATGTTTAATGCTTAGTGATATGAATGAATGCTAGATATGATCTATTTCTATATGCTAAGTGCTTGGATGTGCTAGATCTTGTCGAATACTTTGTTGTTATGTAATTAAGTTTTTACTTGTGATGTGAATAAGGGTTAAAGACTAATAAATGTTAACCGCTAAGTGATCTGTTAAAGCATTGTGATCACAGATCTGTGTCCCAGCTAGGTTGTAGACAGTTGAGTCCTGAAACCCCCCCTGCATCTACCTTGGGTAAGAATTCATCTACTTCACAGGTGTTTGCGAAAGGGCCAGTAGTTAGGGTTTTGTTGGTGTGTTGTTGAAGCGTTGAACCCTGGGTCTGCCCCTGTGCCAACAAATGGTTCTGTTTCCGGGACTTGAAACTGTGATTGTTGGGAACTGAGGAAAATAGAAAGCTCTGTGTGTATATCTGTGGCTGTAGTGCGCAGTACTCTACTTGAATTGTGAAGGCCTGTGCTAAGAAGAGAAGCCCGATCTGAAGAAAAGAGGTAGGATCTTAAATATTTTTGCTATGATAAAGGTAAGATAAGTGGAAATTTGTTTTTCGAAAGCATGGATCTAGGTATATTTGATAGATTTCATCCTAGTCTGAAAACTAGGGCACAACTAGAAGAAACAAGATGTGATATGAATAGATATGATAAAATTAGTGAAAGATATGTTATCCCTATGCATAGAAAGAATTTTTGGACTAACAAGCGGATGCAGGATCCTAGAAAGAATTTTTTGCACGTCCATCATTGTGATCCCAATGCGCATTACAGGAAAGATTGGGGATCATTTAAGAGAAAGAGAGGATTAACTCTTTGTTATAGTTGCAGAAGACCAAGACATATTGCTAAGGAATTCCCTGGTAGAAGTCCTATTTGCCTTTGTTGTAAATATACTGGACATGAAGTTTTGGATTGCCCTAGAATGATTGCTATAGTTGAAAAGATGAACACGAGACAAGAAAACCACGAGGAAGGTCAAGAGACTAAGAATATGCTAAGTAACCAGAAAGAATCAAAGGCTATATTATTGCAGATGAAAGAAACACTGAATTATCATAGAGACATCAATTTATCAGAGATTTTAAAAGAGAAAGAGTGCATAGAAACAAGAATAGGAGACTTCGACATAGACTGTGTATTGGATGCAAAAACACAAGTGAACATTATGACAGAAAGTACTTGGGAAATCTTAGGAAAGCTTACTATGATTCCTTCATTGGGAGGAATAAGATTGTTTAAAGGAAAGATGATAACCCTATGTGGAAGAATTGCCCATGTACCTATGGTTTCTCATGGAACATCGACAAAAGAAGAATTCAAGGTCATTAAGTTTGCTGAGAACAATGCTCCCTTTGCACTTTTGTTAGGAAAGACATGGATCGAGAGAGATCAGATCCAAAGGAGAGAATAAGAGGAAGCTATAGAACATAAAAGGAAAGAATTAAGGGATTTCATGGCTAAGAGAATAGCGCACTTAATAGAAGAACAAGAGGACAAGTCGAAGTAACTAAGGGCCAAAGACTTAGCTGTCGAAGTTGAAAGAACACAAGAAGGATTGAAGAACCTATCCATGTAGGAGAATAGAGAACCTACTCCAGAAACAGTAAGAGAATACGTATTACCCTCGAACCTTGTGAAATATCCTCAACAGTGAGAAGTTACTATGCTAATAAAATATAAGAACAATAATGGAAAGAGGAATCTAGAGACGCAGATTACAGGAAAGAAAGCTAGAAAGCTCAGTAAGAAGAACGAAAAGATAGAAAAATTGCAGGAGGTTCCAGAGAGGACTTCGTAGAAGGAAGATTTGCAGAACTTGAACCTCGCCGGAGTAGCAGAACAACACAGATTTTCACTTCGCCACGACGAAGAAATATGACCATGGGAGGCATCCCAAATGTTAGAACAACACTCAAGAACGACTAGAAATGAAGTTATTGCCGGAACGTTTGCCATTGGACAGTTGGGACCATGCCATAATAGATGGAATTGTATTGATTGAGGCATTACTGCCCGTTGGAGGAGTCTTTTATGATGTTGTCTATTTATCTCGTCGAGCGTTGCACCAAGGACACTTTCACGAATTGTGATTATCTGAGCCCACAGAGAACTAATCGCTTTCGCGCAATGCTTATTGTAACCTCGCCATTCGTTCTGCTACCTTGACTATTTGTTCATCGACCCGAGATATCTAATCTCGAGCCTGTATGTCGGGTGACCTTAGCGTAGTAGATAAATTTGTCGAAGAAATCCTCATAGAATTCATGGCTGAGAAGGTCTTTTTCGCAGGAGTACAGGCCTCGACGATGAGAGGAGTGCAAGCATCCCCATCGACTGTACATCGATTTGGGCCCTCCTGAACCGCAACAGAGAAGAGAAGCAAGCATCGTGATGAATTGGTGAACATGAAGCTCATCCCATCAATCATGCCCGACTATATCCCACCTCTGGCTGGCGCGGTTAGTCATGATAGCGTCCCTAGGGCTTCGACTATACATTGATTATTACGTATCTTTCGAAGGGGATACGTGCAGTTGGACTGCAGTTAGGACAGATTATGATGCTAAATATTAGTGACTTCAACTTAGGAGACCGCAAGAACTATGGCATGCTCGCACCACATAAGTACTTGAAAAGGACAACATGGAAGAATTCGAAGATAATCCCCCAGCCATGGACCATGGATATCGCAAGATCAACCATCCTCAATGTGATGAATATACCACACTTTGACAGACATCAGGAGGTTAATGCGTGCGTTAAACTCCTCCTATCATGCTACTATGGTGGTTACCTATGGTTGGATCAGCGCATCACCGTAGATCCAATGTTGATCCATCGGATCACTAGATTGAGCATGCAAGGACCCGACCCTCAGGAGTTTTACCCAGGGAAGGTTGCAGATCACGCCCTAGTGCAACGTATAAAAGAAACTTACGATGATGTAGAGAAAGGGAAATGAGGCTACAAGGTAGCCTCCTTCCAAAATGGCGCAGTGTGCCTAGATTTCCAGTTGATCGTTGGTAAGATCGTCAGGAAGAACAGACCAACGCAGGTCACAGGGGTCGTCATCGACCTTGCAGGAAAATGCATCGAAGGGATGAAAATGAACTGGGTGAGCTACCTCGTCAACCAGTTGGAGAAAGATTGTCACGAAGCACAGGACCAGGGCTACGAGTTTCATTTTAGCTGGTTGTTGATTCTCATTTCCTTCATTGCTTGGGAGATGCCGGAAGGAGCGACCTTCCTTGAAATTGAGCCGTCCGAACCACTGGCCGCAAAGTTCACTATGCTCTGGTATTCGAGCGATATGGAAAAAAAATGGAAATCCAATGCGGTGTTCCACACATACTATTTACAGCTGAAGAGGGCCATTAAATCTTTCCCTCGCATGATGTCGAATACTCTGCACAGATTCAGGCCACTTGCGAAGTTTCACACAGATAAGAATTTTATTTACATCACTGTGCATGGGGATGAACACAAAGAAGAGATCCAGTCCTATTAAAAACTCACAGAGGAGGACATAGAATAAATAACCAAGGAATGGCCTGCAGAGTTCCTTGTACCGATCGAACTGACAGAACTCTCCGAACCTGACCTCATCGGAAGTCCTGTAGTCACCCGAGAAGAATATGATGCACCCAACAGCAGCATGAATAAAAATAAGGAAGAGGTACAAGAATTTAACAACGCATCAAAGGAAACTACACTAGATTCACCTGAAGGAGGAGAAGGTGAAGAAGTAGACAAAGAAGAGGACGAAGGTGAAGAAAAAAAAACAGGAACATGGCGAAGTGACACCACGTAAGGATCCCATCACGGAGGTTGAGACATCCAAGAAAATAAAGGGTTCCCCAAAGAAACCTTCATTGCGAAGGAAGTCAAAAGCCAATAAACCTCCATTTCAGACTTTGCTCACGGTAGATGATATTGACCTCATAATCGTCATTGTATCAGATACCTCAGAGGACATTTTGCAGTGAAGAAAATCCAAACATGAGACAATGTTTGACAGGATTGAGGCAGAGCTCAAAGGGGTACAACATGCTCTTTATTCGAACCGCGCAGTGTCTACAACGTTGTTGTCAGCAGGGGACATAGAAGTAGGAGATGAGCCTGCCTAGCTATGCATATTAGTAGATTTGACAGAGGCTCACCTTCGTCAGGTCCAGGAGGAAAAGGAGCAGGCCACAGAGGCATTAAAGAAAGCAAAGGAGGAAGCCCTAGAGCAACATCAAGTTGCGAAGCAAGAGAAAGACAAACTCCAAGCGAAGTTTGCAGAGGATAAAGAACATATCCAGAAGGAAAAAGAACAGTTGATCACAGAGTAGATGGGAGTCAAGGAGGCGGTCACCAGAGAACTTCACTATGTGCCAAGCCTCACACATATAGAAGAAGACACAGTAGAGAGTCAAGTGGAGAACCTCGTTGAAGCTATTCAACAGCTTCAAGCAAGAGTGGCAGAACTGGAACTGCAAGCCCCGCCAAGCACTCCGCAGGAAGTGTGAGACCAGAGGGAAGAAAATGCTCAGAGCGCAGTCGAAAGAATCAAGGCATTGGCCTTAGAATGCAAGAAATTAAGCAGTCGAAGTGCGTGGACCTATGAGTGCCTTGCAGAAGACCCAGAACTAAGGACATGGGAATCACAGCTCCAGGAGGTAAAGCAAGAAGCAGTGACAGTAGAAGCACAGTTGAAGTTGTTGTCAGCAGTCGAGAAGATGAAAAGGTGCCAAGAACAACGCATCGTTGAGAAACAAGTCCATGCCATCAAGAGTAAAGTCATGGAAGTGATCCAGAGGCTACAACCAATGCAGGATGAATCCTGCACACTTTTTGAGGAGATTGAGGGACAAGGTGCACAACTAGAACAAGTAGTCACCACAGTGGAACAATGATTGGAAGGACCGATGACTAATAAATTTATTCAGGAGTTCACCGAGCAAGAGGCTCTAGCAAAGCATCAGGTCGAAGAAACTTGAGCCAAGCTCAAGGCCTTCGAAGCAGAGTTTCCCATATTAGAGTGACTCAGGACGAGTCACAAGTGAGTGTTGGGGGCCTGTTGGCCCTCGACCAAGTGTTGGAGAACCTTGGTCGTGTTTGACCATTTTTGGGACTTCAACAGGCTAGTTGAAGACGAAGCGCCAAGCGAAGCTGAGATCATGGGATCTTGCCCCATTTTGTGGGATTTTTGGGTTTAGGGTTTATGTAATGGGTATGGGATGTCAACCCATGGGTATTACCCATGTTTAGGCCCCTTTTGTAATGTATAAATAAGTAACTAGGTGATGTAAGAAGGAGTCAGTTGTGAGTCAGTTATGAGTTAGTTGTAAGCCAGTGAGCTAAGTGCAAATAGTTGTAAATGATTTGTGCACACTGTGTGTTGAGAACTTGTAGAGCTATGTGTAAGTGATTGTAAGAAGGCTTTGTGTTGTGCAAAATGCGGGGACGGAGGATCTGGCGAGGTGCGTGCAGATCTCATGTCCTATGCAGAGTAGGTTTTGTGGCTCTGTGCATGTAAGAGGATTGAAAGAAGATAATAAAGAAGTAGAAGAGTTGGTGGACGTAGCCCCACGCTGGGGGTGAACCACATGTATCCTGTGTTATGGTGCTTGGTGCTATGCTGTTCATGTGGTTGTGTATTTATTTGCTTAGTGCTTATTCTGGATGAATGTTTAATGCTTAGTGATATGAATGAATACTAGATCTGATTTATTTCTATATGCTAAGTGCTTGGATGTGCTAGATCTTGTCGAATACTGCATTGTTCTGTAATTAAGGTTTTACCTACGATGTGAATAAGGGTTAAAGACTAATGAATGTTAACTACTAAGTGCTCTGTTAAATCATTGTGATCATAGATCTGTGTCCCATCTAGGTTGTAGACAC
>JASDQU010711794.1:14793-26721 GCA_032191745.1 Picea mariana
TAAAGTTTGACCCTATCCATTGTATGTTTCCAAGGGCTTATCACATTTTGATAGTACCCAACGGTAAATGCCAAGATCATGTCCGAAGATTATGCACGTTTGAAAATAAAAAAGAATGGTTATGAACCATGAATGTGAGAGGGATGATGGAAGGTTGACGTGGATCAGAGACATATTAACACTGAAATTTTCCACAAGAATAAATGATCTTCCCATTTCATTCACAATTGGAGGGTTGGCATGACGGTATAGGTATTAATGTCCTGATGGTTCTTGAGGAGGGCCATACTACACTCTAATTTATTAATGAATCGGTGCATACCCCCCATTTATTATACCATCATACTCACCTATAAAATTCCCCCCTCCATAACTGATATTTCCCCTTAGAAATCATGAATTACTATTCCTAGTCTATGATAGGGAGTTCAGAGTTACATAGCAATGGAAGAGGATGATCATAGATGAGAATGATAATAATTGAAAAGTCCATATCGAAACTAGGGTTCATCCATCATAATATTGATACTAGAGTTTTAAATGGCTTCCTCTAGCAGACCCTAGGGCTGTAAAAACACAAAGGCGGTTTGGGACCGATGAATACCAGAGCCACCACTACCCCACAATGTTAGTTTTATAGGATCCCGGATGGGGAAAGTTCATGATGCTCACTTAGTTGACTACAACATCATATACTCTATACAACTCCCAAACCTATGCTTTCCCAACTATGCATAGGTTGTTCAGAGTGCAGGTGGTCAACAATTGGTGCTTATGCAAGAATGGGCCAAACCCCTTTGAAAACCTGGTATACTATCCCTCGTCGAATATACTCAATTTGGTCATGGGGGGTGAGTTACCATCTATGTTCCCTTCATACTTACTATCCTACATGGTGGATACCTTTGGTTGGGTGAAAAATATCCAGTTGATGCAGGAACAATTCATTGAGTTACTGGATTACCCATGCATGGAAAGGAACCAAAAAAAGCACTAAAAACCAAAGACACTTTGCATAATGACGTGTATGGAAAGTAAAAAACGCAGTGGGGAACCTGCAGGGTGTCGATATAAGAAATTAATACTCATCCAATTTAGTTTTCCACTCAACTTCTTGCTTGTAGGATCTTGCAGAACTATAAGAAGGATGGGTTCCCACTTGGAATCATCGTAGAAGATGAATGAGGTTTGGCATGTGTCCAAGTCACCTAGGAATGATATATATTCAATTAATTCATTGATGATTGCTTGGATGCATTGAATTTAAGGAAGGAATTCCATTATATCTAGATCATATTGCTTCTCTCTATGGTTCTTTGGAGGCCCCCTCCAGGCTATGAACGTGTTGTTGTGAGTGGCCTAACATTCACAGTTCCTCGATTCCTCCTATTGTAAGTAAGTAGAGACCCTACCATTCATGAATCCAATGATAGAGTCTTTCAAAAATAGTACCAAAAATGGATCCAGGTGACTACCTTGCAAGTGCACATCCTGCGCAATATGATTGACATGTATACCAACTACCTTATATTTGAATGCTATTTTCACAACATTTATATCTATCCTAGTTATGACCAAGGTGATGAAATGGCATTTATTCCTTTCTACATCAGAGAAAATGATATCTAGCGAGGGGTAGCAGAGTGGAAAAAAAAATTCAACTGGTCCTTGATGAAGAAATGGACACTCTAGAAACACGCATTAAGTGCAACAAGGATTGAAGGCAGGCGTAGGCTATATGGACGAGGGAACAAAGCATGGTCCCCATCAGAGGGGGATCTAAGGACAAGTAAACTTCCAAGAGGACTCGAGACCCGATTTCTAAATCTGTAGATGCTCTCAAAAATCAAGTCTAGTCCTGAACACGAGGATTTTGATCAAAAAATAATTCCATCCCCAACCCACAATGCGCAATAGTCATCAAATTCCATCCCTACTAGTACGAAAAGACAACATACCAGTCTGGTCGTTAAAGTGGCCATTCCCCCTAAAGAGTTGTGCCTAGGACATATGGTTCTTGGGATCGTGACTCTGATGACAACCCTAAAAATATAGTTGTTGCTACAACACCAAATACAGATGAATTCCACCTATAATGTCAAGCATCTCTGTCTCCAATTTGGAGCACCTTCTCCTTACACTCTACCTTAATAATCACCCCCCATTTCCAGTTCCAATACTCACATGCATGCCCTCATATCCAACTCTTCCTTTCTAACCTCGATGAACATGGCCAATATAGGAATATCTTTAGCACCAATTCCTACTCCAACAGTGCAATATTGTATTACTACTCTATTTACAAAATTGGGTCATCGACACCAAACACTTAGTATAGCTCATGCACAACTTCAACTTCAAAACCAAGTAGAAATTGCAGTACACAATAAGACACGTGCGCACTATCAGTAGGAGGTATAGGATCACTAGGCCTTGCATTAGTGGTATGATATAAAGGTTGCAACCAATGCAAATGCAAAGGTTCAACATGTTGAGAGAATTACTACCTTCAATGACCTCCTAGATATGGATGATAACTTATATGTGCATGTAACAAACACCTTAGTAGTGGCTCAAGACACCCCCCTGTATCAAACTATCGATCATAAAGGCCCATATACATAATTTGGAATCACAAATTACAACAATCTTCACACGACTTCAATTAACAACACCATAGGTGACATAGCTTCAGAACAAGAATGTGTTGGTCAAAGCATCTGTATGAGAGGACCATAACATATTGAAGGATTTTTTGGGGAGTGGTTGAATACAGTTTCACCTTGTGGAACCATCTACAAAATCCCCTAGAATTGAGTTCTAATGATGAAAAATTTCATGCAACAGAAGTTGAGGAATCCCATCAAAAAATTAGTTTGGTTTCTCTACCAATGTGCGAGCGCCAAGCTACGATGACAACCATAATGACCAAGACTAAGGAGATTACTCCAACATAAGAGAAGCAATAAATTATTTCATAGTTAGAAACTGATGTGGCCGATCAAGCCCTAATATTTTATAATCGGATGAAAGTTACACATCTCGTCATCATACTTATGATCAAGAAGATGGAGATGATGGACTTGAAAACTCCATAGGTTACAACGATTGATGTAGATGAGGTCGTTCAACTCACCCAAGAACTTCATGACACCCTCAATGATTCTAATAATCAATTCAAGAAGTTACTTCAAGAACTCATGAATATGGTTCCTTCCATCGTGTCAGACACTCCATGAGGCTATTGGCTCGAGGAAGATCCAAATAATAGTGGTGGGGGCCTATTAACACCCAAAGTTTTGGGATAATGATTGTGCATGTGCACAAACACAGTTGTCCGTGCACTACCATTTTTCACACATGCCAACAACTACGCAGTGGATTCCATGAGGCACACCTGCTAGTCCAAGTTATATTATGCATGCCATCCTGTGTTCTACTATGCGCGCCAAAAATCAAGAAGATACTGCATGCATGCCAAAATCAAGAAAATAATATTTGAAAAATCTTCCAAAATGATTACTTCAGGTAGCATGAGATATCATGTAGTTGTAAGGGATGATATGGAAAGGTAGTTAAGACTAGCACGACTCCAAAGAGGCTACATGGGTTGAATTTGGGTGAAAAAACATGCAGGTCTGGTAATCAGTAGAGCGATTGGAGCAGAAATGTAAGCGAGAGAGAACCGGATCAGAGAAGGAAACAAAAGGGAACAATGATGACAAAGAAGGGGTTGTTTATCTAGTGAGTTGATTACTATGTTGTTGATTGTTGCTTTAGATATCACTGCTACTATGGTCAATGCTTTTGGTAGCTCTAATCTCTCTCAGTTGAGAGTTGAGTCTGGACATGTTTTGTAAAGAGTATAGTTGCGAGTCTAGTTTTGTAATACCCACAGAGTCTGAGAGAAATCCCATAGTGACATGTAACGAATTACTATGAGATTGTATGAGAGCGCAAAGAACTATTTCTGATAATTAATGAGTCTCTTGGGATATGTATGTGACTAGTTGATTGAATATAATAAAAGATGCAGTGATTCCTGTCCTTTGATGGGTTGATCATGTGTCTGATGAATTGTTGGTCCTCGAGCAATTTTTGGAGAACCTTGGTCATGTTTGACCATTTTTGGGACTTCGAAAGGCTGGTCGAAGATGAAGCGCTAGGTGAAGCGGAGATCACGGGATATCACCCCCTTTTGTAGGCTTTTTGGGTTTAGGGTTTATGTAACGAGTATGGGATGTTGGCCCATGGATCTTACCCATGTTTAGGCCCCTTTTGTAATGTATAAATAAGTAGCTAGGTGATGTAAGAAGGAGTCAGTTGTGAGTTAGTTATGAGTCAATTGTAAGCCAGTGAGCTAAGTGAAAATAGTTGTAAATACTTTGTGCATACTGTGTGTTGAGAACTTGTAGAGCTATGTGCAAGTGATTGTAAGAAGGCTCTGTGTTGTGCAAAACTTGGGGAAGGAGTATCTGTCGAGGTGCGCGCAGATCTCCTGTCCTATGCAAAGTAGGTTTTGTGGCTCTGTGCATGTAAGAGGATTGAAAGAAGATAATAAAGAAGAATAAGAGTTGGTTGACGTAGCCCCATGCTGGGGGTGAACCATGTGTATCCTGTGTTATTGTGCTTGGTGCTATGTTGTTCATGTGGTTGTGTATTTATTTTCTTAGTGCTTATTCTGGATGAATGTTTAATGCTTAGTGATATGAATGAATGCTAGATATGATCTATTTCTATATGCTAAGTGCTTGGATGTGCTAGATCTTGTCGAATACTTCATTGTTATGTAATTAAGGTTTTACTTGTGATGTGAATAAGGGTTAAAGACTAATAAATGTTAACCGCTAAGTGATCTGTTAAAGCATTGTGATCACAGATCTGTGTCCCAGCTAGGTTGTAGACATTTGAGTCTTGAACCCCCCCCCTGCATCTACCTCAGGTAAGACTTCATCTGCTTCGCAGGTGTTTGCGAAAGGGCCAATAGTTAGGGTTTTGTTGGTGCATTGTTGAAGCGTTGAACCCTGGGTCTGCCCCTGTGCCAACAAATGGTTATGTTTCTAGGACCTGAAACTGTGATTGTTGGAAACTGAGGAAAATAGAAATCTCTGTGTGTAGATCTGTGGCTGTAGTGCGCAATACTCTACTTGAATTGTGAAGGCCTGTGCTAAGAAGAGAAGCCCGATCTGAAGAAAAGAGGTAGGATCTTAAATATTTTTGCTATGATAAAGCTAAGATAAGTGGAAATTTGTTTTTCGAAAGCATGGATCTAGGTATATTTGATAGATTTCGTCCTAGTCTGAAAACTAGAGCACAACTAGAAGAAACAAGATGTGATATCAATAGATATGATAAAATTAGTGAAAGATATGTTATCCCTATGCATAGAAAGGATTTTTGGACTAACAAGCAGATGCAGGATCCTAGAAAGAATTTTTTGCAGGTCCATCACTGTGATCCCAGTGCGCATTACAGGACAGATTGGGGATCATTTAAGAGAAAGAGAGGATTAACTCTTTGTTATAGTTGCAGAAGACCAAGACATCTTGCTAAGGAATTCCTTGGTAGAAGTCCTATTTGTCTTTGTTGTAAATATACTGGACATGAATTTTTGGATTGCCCTAGAATGATTGCTATAGTTGAAAAGATGAACATGAGACAAGAAAACCACGAGGAAGGTCAAGAGACTAAGAATATGCTAAAGAACCAGAAAGAATCAGAGGCTATATTATTGCAGATGAAAGAAACACTGAATTATCATAGAGACATCAATTTATCAGAGATTTTAAAAGAGAAAGAGTGCATAGAAACAAGAATATGATACTTTGACATAGACTGTGTATTGGATGCAAAAACACAGGTGAACATTATGACAGAAAGTACTTGGAAAATCTTAGGAAAGCTTACTATGATTCCTTTATTGGGAGGAATAAGATTGTTTAAAGGAAAGATGATAACCCTATGTGGAAGAATTGCCCATGTACCTATGGTTTCTCATGGAACATCGAAAAAAGAAGAATTCGAGGTCATTAAGTTTGTTGAGAACAATGCTCCCTTTGCACTTTTGTTAGGAAAGACTTGGATCGAGAGAGATCAGATCCAAATGAGAGAATAAGAGGAAGCTATAGAACATAAAAGGCAAGAATTAAGGGATTTCATGGCTAAGAGAATAGCGCACTTAATAGAATAACAAGAGGACAATTCAAAGTAACTGAGGGCCAAAAACTTAGCTGTTGAAGTTGAAAGAACACACAAAGGATTGAAGAACCTATCCATGTAGGAGAATAGAGAACCTACTCCAGAAACAGTAAGAGAATACATATTACCCTCGAACCTTGTGAAATATCCTCAAAAATGAGAAGTTACTATGCTAATAAAAGATAAGAACAATAATGGAAAGAGGAATCTAGAGACGCAGACTACAGGAAAGAAAGTTAGAAAGCTCAGTAAGAAGAACGAAAAGATAGAAAAATTGCAGGAGGTTCCAGAGAGGACTTCACAGAAGGCAGATTTGCAGAACTTGAACCTCGCCGGAGTAGTAGAACAACACAGATTTTCACTTCACCACGACGAAGAAATATGACCATGGGAGGCATCCCAAACATTAGAACAATGCTCCAGAACGGCTAGAAATGCAGTTATTGCCGGAACGTTTGCCATTGGACAGTTGGGACCATGCCATAACAGATGGAATTGTATTGATTGAGGCATTACTGCCCGTTGGAGGAGTCTTTTATGATGTTGTCTATTTATCCCGTCGAGCGTTGCACCAAGGACACTTTCACGAATTGTGATTATCTGAGCCCACAAAGAACTAATCGCTTTCACGCAATGCTTATTGTAACCTCGCCATTCATTCTACTACCTTGACTGTTTGTTCACCGACCCGAGATATCTAATCTCGAGCCTGTATGTTGGGTGACCTTAGCGTCGTAGATAAATTTGTCGAAGAAATCCTCATAGAATTCATGGCTGAGAAGGTCTTTTCCGCAGGAGTATAGGCCTCAACGACGAGAGGAGTGCAAGGATCCCCATTGACTGTACGTCAATCTGGGCCCTCCCGAACCACGTCAAAGAAGAGAAGAAAGCATTGTGATGAATTGGCAAATGCAAAGCTCATCCCATCAATCCTGCCTGACTATATCCCGCCTCTGGCTGGTGCAGTTAGTCATGATAGCGTCCCCAGGGCTTCAACTATACACTGATTACTACGTATCTTTCGAAGGGGATACGTGCAGTTGGACTGCAGTTAGGACAGATTATGACGCTAAATATTAGTGACTTCAACTTAGGAAACCGCAAGAACTATGGCATGCTCACACCACACAAGTACTTGACAAAGACAACAGGGACGAATTCGAAGATAATCCCCCAGCCGTGGACCATGGATATCGCAAGATCAACCATCCTCAATGTGATGAATATACCACACTTCGACAGACATTAGGAGGTTAATGCGTTCGTTAAACTCCTCCTATCATGCTACTATGGTGGTTACCTATGGTTGGATCAACACATCACCGTAGATCCAACGTTGATCCATCGGATCACTAGATTGAGCATGCAAGGACCTGACCCTTAGGAGTTTTACCCAAGGAAGGTTGCAGATCATGCCCTAGTAAAGAAAATTATGGTGATGTAGAGAAATGTAAATGAGGCTACAAGGTAGCCTCCTTCCAAAATGGTGCAGTGTGTCTAGATTTCCAGTTGATCGCTGGTAAGATCGTCAGGAAGAACAGACCAACACATGTCACGGGGTTTGTTGTCGACCTCGCAGGCAAATGCGTCGAAGGGATGTAAATGAACTGGGTGAGCTACCTCGTCAACCAGTTGGAGCAAGATTGTCACGAAGCATAGGACTAGGGCTACGGGTTTCATTTTAGCTGGTTGTTGATTCTCATTTCCTTCATTTCTTGGGAGATGCCAGAAGGAGCGGCCTTCCCTGAAATTGAGTCATCCGAACCACTGGCCACAAAGTTCACTATGCTCTGGTATTCGAGCGACATGGAAAAACAATGGCAATCCAATGTGGTGTTCCACACATACTATTTACAGCTAAAGAGGGCCATTGAATATTTCCCTCGCATGACGTCGAATACTCTGCACAGATTCAGGCCACTTGCGAAGTTTCACACAGATAAGCATTTTATTTACATCACTGTGCATTGGGATGAACACAAAGAAGAGATCCAGTCCTATTAAAAACTCACAGAGGAGGACATAGAATAAATAACCAAGGAATGGCCTGCAGAGTTCCTTGTACTAGTCGAACTGACAGAAATCTCCAAACCTGACCTCATCGGAAGTCCTGTAGTCACCCGAGAAGAATATGATGCACCCAACAACAACAGGAATAAAAATAAGGAAGAGGTACAAGAATTTAGCAATGCATCAAAGGAAACTACACCAGATTCACCTGAAGGAGGAGAAGGTGAAGAAGTAGACAAAGAAGAGGACGAAGGGGAAGAAAAAAAACAGGAACATGGCGAAGTGACACCGCATAAGGATCCCATCACGGAGGTTGAGACATCCAAGAAAATAAATTCTTCCCCAAAGAAACCTTCATCGCGAAAGAAGTCAAAAGCCAATAAACTTCCATTTCAGAATTTGCTCACGGTAGATGATATTGACCTCATAATCGTCATTGTATCAGATACCTCAAAGGACATTTTGCAGTGAAGAAAATCCAAACATGAGACAATGTTTGAAAGGATCGAGGCAGAGCTCAAAGGGGTACAACATGCTCTTTATTCGAACCGTGCAGTGTCTACAATGTTGTTGTCAGTAGGGGACATAGAAGTAGGAGATGAGCTTGCCTAGCTATGCATATTAGTATATTTGACAGAGGCTCACCTTCATAGGGTCTAGGAGGAAAAGGAGTAGGCCACAGAGGCATTAAAGAAAGAAAAGGAGGAAGCCCTAGAGAAACATCAAGTTGCGAAGCAAGAGAAAGACGAACTCCAAGCGAAGTTTGCAGAGGATAAAGCACATATCCAGAAGGAAAAAGAACAGTTGATCACAGAGTAGATGGGAGTCAAGGAGACAGTCACCAGAGAACTTCACTATGTGCCAAGCCTCGCACATATAGAAGAAGACACAATAGAGAGTCAAGTGGAGAAGCTCATTGAATCTATTCAACAGCTTCAAGCAAGAGTGGCAGAACTGGAACTACAAGCCCCGCCAAGAACTACGCAGGAAGTGTGAGACCAGAGGGAAGAAAATGCTCAGAGCGCAGCCGAAAGAATCAAGGCATTGGCCTTAGAATGCAAGCAATTAAGCAGTCGAAGTGCGCAGACCTATGAGTGCCTTGCAGAGGACCCAGAACGAAGGACATTGGAATCACAGCTCCAGGAGGTAAAGAAAGAAGCAGTGATAGTAGAAGCACAATTGAAGTTGTTGTCAGCAGTCGAGAGGATGAAAAGGTGCCAAGAACAACGCATCGTTCAAAAACAGGTCCATGCCATCCAGAGTAAAGTCATGGAAGTGATTCAGAGGCTACAGCCAATGCAGGATGAAGCCTACACACTTTTTGAGGAGATTGAGGGACAAGGTGCACAACTAGAACAAGTAGTCACCATGGTGGAACAACGATTGGAAGGACCGATGACTAAGAAATTTATTCAGGAGTTCATCGAGCAGGAGGCTCTGGCGAAGCATCAGGTCGAAGAAACTCGAGCCAAGCTTGAGGCCTTCGAAGCAGAGTTGCCCATATCAGAGTCACTCAGGACGAGTCACAGGTTAGTTTTGGGGGCATGTTGGCCATCGACCAAGTGTTGGATAACCTTGGTCATGTTTGACCATTTTTGGGACTTCAACAGGCTAGTTGAAGACGAAGCACCAATCGAAGCGGAGATCGTGGGATCTTGCCCCATTTTGTGGGATTTTTGGGTTTAGGTTTTATGTAATGGGTATGGGATGTTAGCCCATGGGTATTACCCATGTTTAGGCCCCTTTTGTAATGTATACATAAGTAACTAGGTGATGTAAGAAGGAGTCAGTTGTGAGTCAGTTATGAGTTAGTTGTAAGCCAGCGAGCTAAGTGCAAATAGTTGTAAATGATTTGTGCACACTGTGTGTTGAGAACTTGCAGAGCTACATGCAAGTGATTGTAAGAAGGATTTGTGCTGTGCAAAACGCGGGGACGAAGGATTTGATGAGGTGCGCGCAGATCTCCTATCCTATGCAGAGTAGGTTTTGTGGCTCTGTGCATGTAAGAGGATTGAAAAAAGATAATAAAGAAGTAGAAGAGTTGGTGGATGTAGCCCCACGCTGGGGGTGAACCACGTGTATCCTGTGTTATGGTGCTTGGTGCTATGTTGTTCATGTGGTTGTGTATTTATTTTCTTAGTGCTTATTCTAGATGAATGTTTAATGCTTAGTGATATGAATGAGTACTAGATCTGATTTATTTCTATATGCTAAGTGCTTGGATATGCTAGATCTTGTCGAATACTGCATTGTTCTGTAATTAAGGTTTTACCTACGATGTGAATAAGGGTTAAAGACTAATGAATGTCAACTACTAAGTGCTCTGTTAAATCATTGTGATCATAGATCTGTGTCCCATCTAGGTTGTAGACACTTGAGTCCTGCAACCCCCCCTGCATCTACCACAGGTGAGACTTCCTCTTCTTCGCAGGTGTTGCCGAAAGGGCCGGTAGTTAGGGTTTTGTTGGTGCGTTGTTGAAGCGTTGAACCCTAGGTCTTCCCCTGTTCCAACATGAATGTTTGTGTAACTATTAAATTTTTTTAAGTATTTTAAACATATTGCAATGAAATGTATGAATTTCAACCCGAATGGATTCCATCTGTAGTTAACCCTTCATAAATGACACAAGACTAGATGGTATCTGTGATTCTCATGGCATCTTGGATGATACCTTCTTCAATATTTGGTTGAGGATTGATATGTNGAAGGACACGTGCAAACAAGACAATTTTTTTTTTATGTTGTCAGGACCTGAAGGTTTTGTATTGAATGATAAAGGAAGAGAATGAGGTGGTATCCATCTTAGGAGGAAATTCAAGATTGGATAACTGCAAAGGAAGATGAGTTTGCTCGTCGGGTAACTCAAGGTCTAATTTACAATGTGGAACAATGCAAGAATAGGTATATCTACACTAGTATGCATGAACTTTTATTTCCCGATTGTTTATTGTATGAAAGGTTGAAGAGGAAGACTACTACTAATACTACTTTGAGGCCTCAAGAACCATTGGTTTAGGATCAGATCACCCATGATAGGCCGAAGGCATTGGATAATAAATGGAATCAAGCCATTGATTTCTATTTTTCTTGGGTGAAGGAAGGTTGTGTCATTGATTTTTCCATAGAATACACTTATTGGTTCAGTAAAGTTGAACGGAATTTTGTTGAAGGCCCTCAGAAAATTATTCTAGAAGAAATCCCACTTTAGATAAAGATGTTTGTGGAGAAAGGGATGATGTGCATGGACCCCGATAGGATGTCTAAGTAAACTCTCCTAGAACTAGGGGGGGTGATGAAAAGAAGGGGGAAAAGAGAGAGATCATGATATGGATTCACTAAGGAGGATCTATAAGTTGTTGAGATGAGGTGAGGAACATAATGGACCTAGAAGAGCAGTGAAGAGAAAGAGCCAAAATATATGCAAGAAGAGTTGAGTTAAGAAGGAAAATGGAATAGAGGAGAAGAAAGAATATAAAAAGGTTTGTGAGATGAGGGGTTAGTCCCATAATGAATAGGAAGGAGACTACACCAAGAGAAAGCGCGAGAGAGTGTGTTATTCTAGAGAGGAGAAAAGATGAAGATAGGTCGATGAAGAGGAGTTACATTAGGAGTAGGGTATCCAATGAATATACCAAAAGTAGCAGTAGTAGGGGCTCAGAAGATGAAGTATAAACCCCTTTTCTGTTGCGAGATGTCGCAACTTTAGAGGAATATTAGGT
>JASDQU010711798.1:3631-13712 GCA_032191745.1 Picea mariana
CTATGCTATAAAAGGAAGCCATGGGTGCACTATATTTTCAAGGAATTCATTTGCAAGGTTATGTTGCTGCTATTCTCTTGGGGAAACCTCTTTTCTCATCAAGAGCATACTAGCACCATTCCATTTGGGCAATCCACATCACCTTTTGAGTGGGTTAGCTTGGGATTCTATCACCATTTCTTTCAAGTTTCCAAGTTGTAAGAAGAAATCAATCTTGGGGGTCCAAGAGCCCTCCCTTGGAGAAAGAAGGGACCCAAAGTCCCCTTTCTCTTTGGTGTTTTATTTTCACTAATACAATCCTTTCCATTGGTGACATAAGTCTTGTTTGTTTCTTGTTCTTATGTCCTTATGCACAATAGTTTAATTGTTTTTTTTTCTTTCCTAGTTTAATTCTTAGCTTAGTCTTTTATGTTTATTCTTCTAACCCTTTCCTTTACTGTTGTCTTGCTTAGCTAACCCAATTAAGCTTGTAAGCACCTCTGTTTTTCTCATTTAGGTGACAAGAGAGGTGTAACAGATTGGCAACTCTGCTGGGGAAAGGTATCAATTTCCTACCCCATTTGGGTTATTTTAGCTCTTATTTTTACTTATTTAACCTACAGGTACCATAACTAGCCCAAGTCGACCTGCAAAACATCAAATTCAAAGCTGAGTTGAGAGAATTCCATCCGAAATTTTCTTCACGGGCGTGTGACAGTTGTGTACGGGTTTATTGGTCCACAGTTGCACATCGTGTGCACGTGCACCAAAATCATTGCATTACTCAATGCCTTCTGCACACCTGCACTCAAAAATCTTTTTAAGTTCACGCATTGTTTCTCAGAGCGCCTCTGTCTAGTCTGAAACCCGCACACCTGTGCAAAAAGCACACATTGTAAGATTTTTTATGATCTTTTGAAGGCACATAACCTTCTTAAATATGATTCCATGCATGTTGTAATTTGCACCACACTTACATTCCCTCTCATATAAAGGGATTATTCAAAGCACATAGGCACTTAGGGGTTAAAAATCATTATTTTTCCTCTTTTTTCTTTTTATTTCACCACATGGATGGCTTTCTTTGATTAAAAGTTGGAATCATTCTGCATCACATATAAAACTTGCATTGGGACTAGAAATTGGATATCAAATGTTGAGTATGCTCTTCTCTCGCACTCCAAAGTGATCTTGATAATCAGAAAGAGGTTGAAAGACAATTTCATCTCCCTTAAAATGATAAAATCTTTAGGAGAGGACAATAGCCCCCTTGGGAATCCTCTTAGTTTATTTTTCAAACACA
This sequence comes from Picea mariana, assembly GCA_032191745.1. NCBI lineage: Eukaryota > Viridiplantae > Streptophyta > Pinopsida > Pinales > Pinaceae > Picea > Picea mariana. Next base: position 4,914 of record JASDQU010711798.1, read on the forward strand.
TCTCAATATTGTAATGGGCCCATACATGCCCACATGCTACAAAGATAGGATAGTGTTGAAATTTACTTTCTTAGATTAAATCACTAGGGAAGTTTAAAGGTTTTGTAACAGACCTATACATGACCACATGATCACAATCTAGGATAGATTCAAATCTTTCTTAGATTAAATCACATTAGGGAGTTAAAGGAATAGTAAAGGACCCACATGTCCACATGCTAGCTTCCTAGGGACTTTTGAATTCTGCAAGGTTGTACCAATGACATTTAGCTAAATAGGTAATCAAAGACTGGTAAGGACCAAGTGAAGTCTACATGCAGCAAGGTGACACCTTATTCATTAAAAAATTGGTACACTTTTACTCATTCACACACAAAAATCACTTCTCACTCACATAATTTTCATCTCGAAACGTGGAGGTTGAAGTAAGTTTCCTCCAAAGGGATTCTGAAACACCCCACTCTTTTCTTGATGAAACTATCCACTCCCACTTAATTTCAACGAGATTGGCTCACACCCCCAATCTCTCAAACAACCACATATAAAAATTTTCTAAAAACTCACTAAGTTTTCCTCCACAATAGGTGCCAAAAGAAATCTTTTATTCTAGGTAGGATTTCGGGGATAGGCATCCAAATAACTCCCCATTATCTGGTTCTCGCATTTTCAAAACAATAGAAGTTATCAAATAGGGAACTTTAAATCCTCCAAGTCAAGTGTTCCTAACACCATAAGGTAGGGAGATATTGTTTGAAGGGTTGAAGCCAAGGTTCGGTTGTTCTGTGCATCCCCCCTTGAGGCACCCACCTCTTGGATGGAATCCATACCGTAACCCATTTCTTAGCCCAAAAATATAAATGTCGCACTTGGACCGAGGTACCTAGTGACCAAATTTTAGGACATCTACCCAAGTGGAAATTGTGGGCGGAAATTGCACCTTGATTGGATTTTGTGTGGCTATTGTGAAATATTGCCAGTTCTTTCGAAATATGCCCCCTCTACCCCTCATTATAACTAATTGCTTCATCCTTCACTAGTTTCTCTTCTGGTGGCTTCAGACCCCACTGTCGAGTGTTATTGGAAGGTCTAGTGCTATTTTGAGAGGAAGGACGTTACGGCTTTTAGGACACGAGCATTTGTTTTCTTTGTTCCCCCACGTGGATAAAATCCACCTATCCATATATATGCTTCTTTATCAAAACACTTTATGTATGATACCCTTCTGATTACATTTAATTTGGATATATATTGTGTAAAGTTCAAAAAATTGCAGCAAAAGCTCTTGTTTATTTATTACTCTCACCACCATTCGCACACATTCACTCGGCTAGTCGGACATCATAGGGGATCCACAGAACCCCCATCATTCTAGATGCTTGCTAAATCTCCCTCCTATTCTAGGGGGAGTTCCTAGTCTTGCCAACTCATTGGCTCCACCTTCTCACACTCCTGTGAGTTCCACTATCTTGGGGTCATCTTTGCTTGGTTCCACCTTACTTGGGTCCAATTCCCAAGGTCCACCTTCCACTCGCTCTCCTTTACATGGAAGCGGGGGGGAAACTTCCTCTCAAGGGGGAAGTACAAACCCACCTAGTCCCCTCCAAGGGTCAGGTACTCAGAACACTCACACTATGGCTAGAACTAATCCTATGCCACCACCCCATATGCCATATTTAGCCTCCCTCAGCATACCGGATCTGACTAAACTCACCAATGGTCCCATATTGCACAACCCCACATGGCCTGCAATGCCTACCAAACTCCCTTCAGACATCCCCAAGTTTGAAGGAAAAGCAGGAGATGATCCTGCCAACCATATCATGACATTTCACCTATGGTGTTCTTCGAACAACATCATGGATGATTCCATCCAATTGAGTTTATTTCAACATACACTTACTGGCCCATCTGCCAAATGGTATGTCAAAGAAAGATCCAGGTCCCACACGACTTTTGATTCCTTGGCCAAAGCATTTTTTACCTTCTTTCAATTACCCATCCGTCATGAAAATGGCCTTGAACTACTCTCAGATTTCAAACAAACCACCTCTACACATATTGCCAACCACATCCACGAATGGCGTCAGTGACGTAGCCTCTGCAAAGTCGAAGCTACTCCACAACAATGTCTCAATTGGTTCCTCAAATCACATGTTTCCCTCCTTGCCAAAGATGTGGCCACCACCTTCCCTCAGTCTGAAGAAGAAGCCATTAGCAAGGCCCAATATCTCAAACTCATTTATTCATAGTTAGGATACTTATATACAGTACTCCCTGATGCCCCGAGACCTGTGCCATTCGGCCAAGACAAAATAGGAATGTCTCACTCAGTGGATGGATTGATTGGTACCACAACACACCACAATCCATACCCCCCACAACCCATTATGTATGGTACACCTCCATATCCACTGGAATATGGAGGAAATCCTTACTACCCCTCTCCCCTTTACCAACAATCATATCCTATTGTTCCCCCTCGGTCATTGGGGGCACCCCCACAGATACCCATGTTGTATCTGGTCTCTCAATCCAGTACGGGTCCACCCCCAACCCTTGGATATAACCCTAACAATATTGGAAGTACCTCTACTTCCTATACGCCATATGGATCCTATCCACATAACAATCCATATTTTCCACTTCCTAGTCCTCTCCAGCCGGTTAATCCTCCACTGAGACAACCACATGTCGGCGTCAACTTTGTTCATCCATTTCCCATTCAACAGTTTCATACATTTGAACAGTTGAATATGGCCAATCCGACTCATAAGCAGAAAGGAAGAAACCGAAACAATGACAATCTAGGGCTAGGCAAGAATGACCCCCACAACCATCCCATTGGGGGCAACCAATACCAAGACCCCCAAGGGGGAACCAATAATAATATACCATGACAAGAACAACAATCTTCGAACTAACTTCCCTTGTGCTATATGTAATGAGTATGGACATTATACTCATAATTTCCCCTAAATTCCTGATCTCCAATGGATGAGGGCATCCATGAACTCACAGGGCCCTCTGACACCATCTACCCCTCAGCAGGCCCCACAACAGTATTTGAAACCACTGCATCCAACTATTTTTCAAAACCCCATTCCATACCAAGGTGTGATGAACACCCAACAAGTGATCAACCCTACCCCACCACAAATGGGGCAATGTCCCACCACGGGTGCCACTCAACCCGAGAATTCAGTTGATCACAGTGTCCTCCTCACCAATGAAGAAATTCTTCTGCAAATGCACAACCGTCAATATGGTATGCCTCCCGACTCTATCCCAACCACCTCAGAAACATTGCCAACTACTACAGGACAACCATTGATGATTCCACGTCCTATCATGGAACCCATTCCTCTCATACCACATATGCCTTTACGATGGAATGTACATAACCCTCATGCTAGGGTTGCTCATAATTATAATCTGGTTGATGACTTAGCCCAATCTCCCATAGCCATATCGGTGTTGGAGGTCCTCCAAACCTTTCCATCACAACAAAAATCCTTGCTTTCTACCTTGGGGGCAGTTGACACAACTGACACGCAACTGATCACATTTGATTCAGATAATGGAGAACCATGTCTTCCCTCCCAAATAGCCTTCCAAATACCAGTTAGGATCTGGAACACCACAGTTTATCGGTGTATCATCGATGAAGGTGCATCCACCTACATCATGTATAAACATGTATGGCAGAAAATTAGCTCCCCTGAGCTAGTACCCTCTACCATCACCCTTCGAGCTTACGACGGTCGACCAACATCTTTTGCAGGGTTTTGTCAAAATGTCCCCATAGAACTTGGGGGAAAAACCATCATCATTGACATTGAAGTTCTCGATGCCCAGCTTGATTACAATATCTTGTTCGAATGCAACTACCTGTATGCTATGATGGCAGTCGCCTCTTCTGTGTTTCGTACAATGATGTTCCCCCATGATGGGAATATCATCACCATTGACCAACTTACACATTACGAGCCTAACCATTCCACCAACATTGATAACATCCTCCCCCTTGTTCGTGTTAGCTCAAATGATTTTCCAGTTGCCAACATTGGCCCTAGATTATTCCAAAACCCATCTATGTTGGACACTTATCAGGGAGCACCACCATTCCTAAACCCATGTTTTTCAGCACAAGTGTGTGTAGTTTCCTCTAAAGGAAAAGACATCAGAGACAAGATTCCTATCACTAAGTCCCCTTCCCATATTAAAGTTCCACCAGTTGAAGAAATACTACCTCAGGGGTTCCCTAAGAGTGCCACCACACCACTTATCACAGATCTCCCCCCCCCACCATGGGAAAATCCTGGTATGGTATCTACATCCACCCAATATGGTTCCTCAACCATCCCTCCCTCCTCAGTCAAAGGCAATCCCAGTGTAGATTCCAATACTTGTTCCTACCACACCACCATCACCCCCAATCACTAGCACCATCGTTGTGGCTAGGGGCAGATGGAAGAATAAAGAGCCCATCGCCCCACTACCTCCCCGAGCTCAACTCCCTTGCACCTTATGTGAAAGAAAAGGACACCCCACTCACAAATGTCCTTCTCTTCCCGAGCTACGTAGTTTTATCCAGTTTCCTCAAGAACACCTTTTGCTTACCACTACACCAAGGACATCCCATGCTACTACGATGTCATCAACTACATGCACACAACATATACAAACCAATTTCGCATGTGCCATATGTGCAGAATATGGGCATTACACTCATCATTTCCCATCTATCCCATATGTCCGCCACACATTAGCCGCGGAACGCCACACATATCCTCCTGAGCTTCCTCTGGCACTCCATACCAATGCTCCCATGAATGTAATTCATTATATTTATTTATCAGTCCTCGAGCAAAGGGGAGGTCCATGTCTTCCCACCAAATTACCGCCCGATCTTCCATAGTGTCAGTGAAACTGGGATGGCATTATGGACCCACAGTCCATATCTAAGCCCTTTTCCCCACTTTCATTTTTTTTTGGTACAGGAGCCCATAAGCTCTGTTTTTTGAACCATCTTTGGCCACTTACACATACATTTTCATCAGGTTATCATTTGCCCTTTTCCCCAGTAGAGAATCTTTCCATGACACACTCAGGTACACCTGCTCATGTTCAAAATTATCAAATAACTGTTATAGGTCCTTTATTTTCAGATATTGTTCACATCGGGTATTTGGTTTTCATGTGTGCAAGTACTAGGTCATCACACACCATTACATCCCCTTCAGGTATATGATTGACACTGGCATGTAATCATTCCCTTTGAATCTCAATTGCATCTCCAGTCACAACCTCTAAAATTTGCCTGTAGGATCCTCATATCCGGCTCTGCAGTACTGTCACCTCCAATGCATTTTGGTACTATCACTCAGTAGCACTGTCCCCCACATGAGTTGTCCCGTTCATAGTCCCCCTTGGAAATTTGACACTCATGCTACTTTCACCCCCTAGGGATGGGAGTCTTAATAGTCTTACACATTTCCAAGAATCAACCACATACTCATTCTCCTCATTTTGCTAGCTTTCCCAATGGACTCCGAAGTTATCTCTTCCAGGTTCTATTTTGATTGTGCTTCCGCAGTATCATTAACCATCCATTTCATCCACAATCAGTTTTCCCATCCGCAAATTTCCCTCCATTCCATTTACCTCATACAGAAACCCACCCATGGGGCCCCCATCCTCCACCAGTTCTCCATGCAAATTGCCCCCTAACCGGCCTAACCATCTTGCATTGGGGCACCTGTTTCTGTATTTGTACACTCATCCCAAATTATTTTTTATTCATTTAATTGTAAAAAGCCTTTCTTTCCACCATTTACATAGCTTTTTGTCATCACCCTTGGTGACCTTCTTTTCCTGGAAAAGAAACCCATGTCACCCTTGGTTGGGGAATTTTTTTTAAAACTCCTACCCTTGTTGACATTATCCATAAACCTAGAGTATCTTACAAGTCAATAAAGCTTTTTGATCTCTGCGTTTGTCCATTTTGTCACACCTATGGCACAATTTACCCTCATGTAGATGTCCCCCTGACACTAGATTCAGTTTCACAGTTGTTGCCACTTTACACCACTCCCCAACCAAAGGAAGTCTTGCATCTCACTACTCCTTGACTTCGTCCATGTTCCTCATCAATTCTTGATTTTGTCCAAGTAGATTTCATGAAGCCCTCCACTTCTCAAAGTCGTGTCTCCCTTTTTTTTGACATCAGAACAGTTTCCAGGAGGGCGACAATATCTTAACTCTCATTACCTTTACAATGAGGTGTCTCGAATGGCATAGAGAGAACCATCATTTCCCTCTGCTATCATTGACCCCCATGACATTTGACTTCAACTCTTTCTCATGTTGCAGTGGGTCTTACTTTGTGACTATTGCAGTTTATTTTCATATATACCGAAGACCTCTGAAATTTTATAGGCTATCAATGCCTCAGTATCATATACACCTCTCATAGGTGTCCTTACCTTTTTTCAGAGTTTGTTCACCATCAGAATTGTCCTCTTTCATTATCAAACCGCCCTGGAGGGCGATGCAATTAACTACACAAACACACAGTTTCAGTTACTGTATTACACATTTTTGAGTTACATAGCACGAGCATGGAGCATGCCTGCCTCATGTGTACATAGTTTATTTTTACGCCTTACGAAAGTTTGGGTTCTTCAGGTTCCCCTCTCCCTCCAACGAGTCACTCTTGATACTCTCATTATTGCTCTCTCTTACAATGATACTCTTAGTAGAAGAAACATTGATGAATTTCGGCTATACGTATGCTTCTAATCTCATCCATCAGGGGGCATCCATTATCACTGAAATTTCATCCGCAAATGGTTGCAGGAATACATCATCTCCAAACACCTATTATTTCACCCACAGCTTCATAAATGTATGTACAAGAGGCAAAAACTATACAATTGGGTCAAAAAATTGAAGTGCCCAAATTCACCAAAGGAATCATGCACACATGCCCGAGATGCGCTACTTTATACAAGAAAACCCACGCACATGCGTGACTGTTTACAGTAAAAGCCACACACTTCCATGAACGGCGCATTTATGGTTCTTGTCAGCCCCTCACCCACTTTTGTTTCAACTACCAAGTCGATTTGACCCTCAAATCTGAGTTGAATCCAAGTGGGGGGCTGGTCAAAGACCTAAGGGTGACCTAAAGGGCCCCTTGTTCACACTAAGAATTGGTTTCATAATGCCTCAAAGCTATGCTATAAAAGGAGGCCATGGGTGCACTATATTTTCAAGAAATTCATTTGCAAGGTTATGCTACTGGTATTCTCTTGGGGAAACCTCTTTTATCATCAAGAGCATACTAGCACCATTCCATTTGGGCAATCCACATCACCTTTTGAGTGGGTTAGCTTGGGATTATTTCACCATTTCTTTCAAGTTTCCAAGTTGTAAGAAGATCTCAATCTTGGGGGTCCAAGAGCCCTCCCTTGGAGGAAGAAGGGACCCAAAGTCCCCTTTCTCTTTGGTGTTTTCTTTTCACTAATAAAATCCTTTCCATTGGTGACATGAGTCTTGTTTGTTTCTTGTTCTTATGTCCTTATGCACAATAGTTTAATTTTTTTTTTTCTTTCCTAGTTTAATTCTTAGCTTAGTATTTTATGTTTATTCTTCTAACCCTTTCCTTTACCGTCGTCTTGCTTAGCTAACCCAACTAATCTTGTAAGCACCTTTTTTTTGCTCATTTAGGTGACAAAAGAGGCGCAACAACCAGGTCTTTAGAAAAGAAAGAAAATATTGAAAAAGAGGACATAGTGGAAGCTCCCATCAAGAGAAAAGGTAAAGAAAAAGTTGTAGTTATTGAAAATCACATTGATAATATAGACATAACCACTCCTCCAGAAAACCCTACCTTCAAAAGGATGAATAGACAACTTAAATAGGCTAGAAATGAAATTGCTAATTTGAAAGGAGAAGGGTTGGTTAAAAGGAAAAAGTTGAATGATCTTATGGATATGTATCTGTAAACTATTGATAAGGTTAGGTTTGTATCAAAAAGGTTTATGCCCCTCCATAGGAAACTTAAGAATTTATACAGACAAAATGAAGATTTACAAGCTCAGATAAGAAATCTTAACTGGAGCTGCAACCTTTTAAGGAAGAATTAGCCAAAAGGAATTTGAATGTGTTGGCCCAAGCTGCCACCAGAAGGAGTTCCAGACTCAAGAAGTAAAAGTGAAATGTCTTAAAGAGTTTCAGTTTTGGATAATGCTTGTTCCTTGCATTTTTGGATATTTTGAGGAAGTATGATGCCTGTGACTGAATTTTTCATTCAAACACCAAATTATGTAATTTATATAGGCATCCCTAAGTCTGAACATGGTTTTTTGATGTTTTAGAGGCCTTCTAAATACTTTAAGCAGTTACAGGAAAGTTCGCAGCACCTATCACTGTGAATTGTTTTATGGAGTCAGGTGCTAAAAACTTCGCTGTGAACTAGATGGTACAATTGGTGCTACAGGATATGTTGTGAACTCCTATTTTGAAGGTTTCAAGAGGATCAACAATTTCCAGATGGCTAAGGGAGTGTGGGATGTTATCTTTTTAGCTTGGGAGGTACTTCACATATTTTCTCTTGAATGCAGATGTAACCTTATATTTACACTACTAGGCACTTAACTTTGTAATGGGTTTTTATAAAGTGGTTCTTTTATTAAAGCGATTTTTTAATAAAGTGTACCTTCTAATTTTAAAGTGACTTTATTTCATAAAGTACACTTATGTAATAAAGTGAAATCACTTTAATATTTTAAGTGA